>SKCR01043345.1:0-71809 GCA_019454045.1 Zanthoxylum bungeanum | reverse complement strand
ATTTTTGAATTGTTCTCTCTTAATATTTTTGAATTACTTTTGATCATGATTCAATAATTTTGATGATATAAATTTACATAATGAAAAAATATGCAGTTAGTGATTCATGGATGTAATGTGATAATATGAATTTGATATTATATTATAAATTTTTTAAACTTTTATTTATATCATAATTTACAAACTGTCAAATATATTTTTTTAAAAAATTATGAAAAATATCAATGTTTAATTAAAAATATTATATTATTAAGAGCATAAGAGAATTCAATATTTTAAAAACCCGCAAAAAATCCATTGGATAGCAGTGCGGGTTTGGTAATGAAAATTAAAACCCGCTGTTAACAGACGAAAATCTCCACCATAGAACGAAATCGCCCTGGGACTAAAGAAAGAGCGAAGGGAAGAAGGGCGATGGACCGAAGAGCGACAAAGAGCGTGGGGCGATCGGACTAGCGGTTAGGACGAAAACCCATGATGCGGTTACGTTTAGGACGAAAACCCATGATACGGTTACTTCCACGATCATGGCAGTTGGACAGTTTTCCTCCACAACCAAGCAGTTGAGACGCGCAACTCAGCGGTTATAGGCACGATCCAGCAACTGCAGGGAGATACTGGAACCGCTTAAAACGGTTGACAAACTTCACTATAAAAGCTTATCTATGCCAAGAGAGAAAGGCCCGATCAAATGAAGACTCAAATGAGCATATTTTTATTTTTCATTTCTTAAATTATAACTTTAAGACTGTAACTAGTGTGCTTGTGCCCCTGGAGGTTTATTCATTTAATCAAACGCCCTTGCTGGGACTTTGTCTCAGGAGGTTTGAACCTTACACGCTCTTCTTTCTTCACGCATAAAAATTGCGCAAACAGTTTTTCGCGACCATAGTGGGAGAATTGGTGTAAAGAGTGGAGATGCCTCCGAAAAGAAACGCTCAAACTGGCTCAACTGCGGAGGAAGGAGGATTGGAGCAAACCAACCAGCCCAACGTTCCAGCCATAGTGGGTCAATTCGAGGGTCTGGCGGATGCTAATTGGTACGAATCTATGAGAGAACTCAGCCATAACGCGGTGCGCGCGTTGTTCGGTGAATTCACACAGGATGTTGTCGAACAGGTTAGGCTTCAAAATGCGCATGTCATAGATAAATTCGTCTCAACTACCAATTCGCATTATGAAAACATGGCTAAACATCTAAGCTCGATGAATGAATTAATGGCCAAATGTGTAAACGGCGGGACGGCGCTGCCGTGGACTACTCCCCTCCCTGCGGAGAGCAGTCAGGAGGCTGGTCCTAGTAATGTTCCTCCACAGAGGATCAACATCCCTATGGTTCTCAGGGGAGGAATAAGTCCTGGAGGCAATGGCCCACAATTAGGGCCGAATATACACCAAGGGCCAAATATGGCACAAAATGAAGTGGTGTTGCCTCAGGGTGTCCAGGTTTCTCAGGGGCAGAATCATGATTATGTCCCACTTTTGAGAGGACCGCAGCCACCGCCCATAGTTATGCCATTTAATGGCAATGATATGCTAAGGGAGCAAATGACCGAGATCCTTCAAAACCAATTTGGTCTAGGCATACGGCCAATTCGGCCAAGATATCGGAAACCGTATCCTGATTGGGTCGATGTGGCCTATCCATGGCCTAGAAACTACAAGATACCAGATTTTTCCCTCTTTACGGGGTCTGGGAAAGTATCTACCATGGAACACGTAGGACGATTTACCCTCCAGTGTGGGGAAGTCAATGATTTCCACAAACTGAGATTATTTCACGGATCACTGTCAGGGATAGCTTTCTCCTGGTATGTCAGTCTTCCGGCCAATTCGGTAGAAAGTTGGCAGCAGATGGAGCAACTGTTTCATGCGCAATTTTACAAGGCTGAATCTGAAGTGGCCTTAGCCGATTTGGCAAACCTAAGACAATTTCCAGGAGAGTGGGCCAAAACATTTTTACAACGGTTTAAGGCAGCCCGAGGCCGATGTTACGTGCTTTTGCCCGAAAAAGAATTTGTGAGGATCGCTCAAGGTTGTTTAAATCTCGATCTAAAAAAGAAGTTTCAGGATCGCGAGTTTTGGGACCTTCCCCAACTCACCACTAGTGTGGTGCGTTATGAGCGATTATTACGAGAAGAGGAGCAAATGAAGAATTCGAGCAAATGGACATATTATAGGAATATCGACTATGAAATGGGTGAAGTAGATACCGAGTCGGCTGATTTATGTTTGGCCAAATTGGTTAAAGGGAAACCTTACGTTTGCAAGACGTGGGCGAAACCCCAAGCGAGTGAAAAGAATGATAAAAAGAGCAGGAACTTCTCCTTTGATATTACTAAAGTCGATGCTATATTTGACCAGTTGTATAAGGACAAGCAAATTAGCTTGAGTGACAGACATATGTTGCCAACAGCCGAGCAAATCGGTAGTAAAAATATTGTAAGTGGCACAATGCATGGTCTCATACAACTAGTAATTGCCTTGTTTTCGTAATATCTGACAGGATGCCATAGAATCTGGACGAATCACGTTCGAGAAAAAGATGGCAGTGGACAGCGACCCGTTTCCAAAATCGGTGGGCTTGAACATGATCAATCCAGACCTTGCCAAGATGAACCTGCCGAAAGTCAAATTAGTGCTAGACGAAGGACAGCACCGTCATCGTCCAAGCGCTCTGGAAAGGATTAAGGCACCTTCAGAGCAAGGAGACCAGCACAACATTTGTATTCGATGCAAGAATGACATGAAATGGATGGAAGAGTTAGAAAACACTTGCGAAAGGCCTGCGAAGAGAAAGCCATCATTATGGCAGCCCCGGACTTTCGCCCCAAGGTTCTATGGGGAGAATTCAAATTTCGTCCAAAATGTAAGGACGTTCAGGCAGAAGATTAATCGGCCCAATGTTTGGCATTCATACCAAAAGCCACACTCAGGCCAGCGGCCAGACATGAACTATCCCCCTGTAGACGAAATGACAAGGACGCAGTTGAGGTGACACCAAAGGAATTATGGCCGTTTGATGCGTCGACAAGGTGAAGCAAAGGCCACCACAGAGAAAACAGAAGTAAATAAAAAAGGGGGTGACAACAAAGAAGGAACGGTGACAAGTTGCGACGAACGCACTAAATTCGGCAGACGGAAACAGGACGAAACAGACGATGAAGAGCCACCTATCGTCATTCAGTTCGGTAATATGCCGCCAGTGGTGGCTAATCATTACCTATTGCTTGGGAAATTCATGAGAGATAACAATGGGGAAGCCAGAACAAGCGAGGACGTTTATGAGGGTGACGAAACTGAATTTGCAGCGCTCTCAATCACAGACAGGGAAGCTGAAGATGAGGAGATGACCGATGTAGAAGAAGAAATAGACATCAAGACCAAATCAAGACGAAGGGGAATTTCACAGAATCGGCTTCTCAGAGAATTATATGAAGCCGAAAATCCTGCATTCGGGACATTGGGAGAAGATTTGGGACGATACTCGTTCCTTGTTTTGTATGGGATGCCTAAGGTAAAACGGACCCTCACTAGAGTCGAAAAACGGAGATTGACTGTCAATCATGTCTCCCAGGATTCACCAGCCACGTTGCCACATTCCAGATGGGACATGGAAGAGGAATCGCCGCAAGTTAAGGGCGATCAAGCAATGGAAATAGGTCTATCGGGGAGAGTGGTTTTCCCGAAGCCACCAACACAAATGACGAAGCACCTGCGGCCGCTGTACGTGAAGGCAAAGGCTAACGGGATACCTGTCACCAAAGTGCTAATTGATAACGGGGCAGCCATTAATGCAATACCAGTTAAGATGCTAGGACGTTTGGCAAAGTCCGAAGAAGACCTTCTCCCTACGGAAGTGGTGCTTACCTACTTTAATGGAGGGGCGACAACAGCAAAAGGAGTTATTCCATTGGACCTGCAAGTGGGAAGTGCTACGAAGACAGTGGTATTTTTCGTCATAGATGGGCCAACCACATACAATATGCTCCTGGGACGAGACTGGATTCACGACAGCCGATGCATCCTTCATCATCAATGCCTAGTTTTCTGGAACCAAATGGACGAAGTGGAGATAGTGCATGCCGACAATAAACCTTTCGCTACGGAGACAAACTCGTCGAGTACTTCATGTACGAAGGGAACTATGGGCCGACCAGAGTTTTGAATAAAGGGGAAAGCCCGACCATTGTGGCTCAGAATGACGAGCCTTACCCTGCTGGGTTGCTGGACGACTTGTTCGTACAGATGATACCAACCACAGTGGTATTTGGAGAACCAACACACAGTGGTTTAAATGAAGTACGACCAGAATAAGGAGAAAGTCGCTCTTGCGGCCTCCAAGGCCAATTTATTGGCCTATGTGATGGAGCGAAGAAATGAGGACGAAGCATAGGCCGCTATTTCGGCCTTAAGAGGCAAATTGCTGGCACACCAGAGGGAGGACAAAATAAAAGAACTATGTGGAGTGGACTACTTGATGGAAGGAGGAGAATCAAAGGAAGAAGAGTTCGCCCTGAATGGACGACGCAGGACAAACATCTCAAGAGGACAAGATGTTTGGACGAGGTAAATCTGGGGAATGAGCACGATAGGCGTATAACTTACGTCAGTAAGGAATTGGAGCCCCAGGTACGTGAAAAGTTAGTTAGTTTGTTGCAAAAATACAAAGATTGTTTTGCGTGGGACTATAATGAGATGCCTGGCTTAGATAAGACGTTGGTGGAGCATAAACTGCCAATTATGCCAAGCCATAGGCCTCACAGGCAGCCTCCCCGGAGGTTTGCTCCTAATGTCATGCCTGATATTAAGAAAGAAGTTGAACGACTGTTAGAGGAAAAATTCATTAGGACGACCAGATATGTGGAATGGTTGTCAAATATTATCCCCGTTAGGAAAAAGAATGGAAAGATAAGGATCTGTATAGATTTCAGAAATTTAAACCTAGCAACACCAAAAGATCAATACCCAATGCCGACAGTAGATTCCCTAGTGGATTCCATGCCGGGGTATCAAGTATACTCGTTTATGGATGGGTATGCGGGCTATAATCAGATTTACATCGCCGAAGATGATGTACACAAGACGGCCTTTAGATGCCCAGACTCTCTAGGGTGTTATGAATGGGCGGTCATGCCATTCGGCCTGAAAAATGCTGGTGCCACTTATCAGCGGGCCATGAACTTGATCTTTCATGACATGATTGGCGAATTCGTAGAAGTCTGTGTGGACGATATAGTGGCTAAATCCGTGACTATGGACGAACATTTTGGCCATTTAGCAACGGCCTTCGAACGAATGAGAAAGTTCAAACTAAGAATGAACCCTGCCAAGTGTGCTTTCGGGGTGTGCGCAGGAAATTTCCTAGGATTTCTAGTGCACCAACGGGGAATTGAGATCGACACCAATAAGTCTCAGGCGATCACCGAAGCTATGCCACCCCGAAATAAAAAAGAGTTGCAGAGGTTTTTAGGGCAAATTAACTTCTTAAGGCGATTCATCTCCAACTGTGCAGGGAAAAAAATAGGTTCTCCTCCTTATTGAAGCTAAAAGGCGAGGAAGAATTCGTCTGGACCGAGGAACATCAACAAGCATTTGACAGCCTGAAGAAGTACTTGTCACAGCCGCCGGTGATGGTACCTCCAGTGCCATGAAAGCCAATAAAGTTGTACATAGCGGCTGAAGAGCAGCCCGAAGCAGGGAAGGATCAAAGGCTAAAACTTAAAGCTTTGAACTATATAGTATCAGGAGATGTGCTATATAAGAAACGACAAGATGGGTTGTTGTTGAAATGTGTAGGGCCATCCGAATACAAAACTATCATGGCCGAAGTGCATGAAGGCATTTGTGGGGCTCACCAAGCCGGGGTAAAGATGAGATAGTTGATTATACAAAGCAGTTATTATTGGCCGAAGATGGGAGAATCGTGCACCTCGTATGCCAAAGGATGCATTGCTTGTCAGAAGCACGGACCTATTCAGAGGGCTCCAACAACTGAGATGATCCCAGTCATTAAACCGTGGCCGTTTATGGGATGGGCGATAGACTTGATAGGGAAGATTTACCCTGCATCGAGTAAGAGGCATACTTTCATCGTCATTGCCACAAACTTCTTCACTAAATGGGTGGAAGCCATCCCAGTTGTAGAAATCTCCCAAGAGCAGATCATCAAGTTCATAAAGGAACATATAATTCACCGATTTGGTATACCACAGACAATAATGGTAGATCATGGTACTTCATTAAATGGTGAAAAGGTAAAAGATTTCCTGGGCGAATACGGAATCCGGTTAGTGAACACTACCCCCCTACTACCCTCAGTCAAATGGTCAAGCAGAATCGACCAACAAGACCCTTAAAGGATTGATTCGGAAGATGGTGACAGACAACGCCAGATGGTGGGATGAATATCTGAGTCAAGATTTATGGGCCTATAGAACGTCGTCGCGAACAAGTACTTCAGTGACGCCGTTCCAATTAGTGTATGGTCAAGAGGCTGTGCTTCCAGTGGAAATGAATATTGAGTCTACCAGGGTGGTACTGCAAGACAAACTGACACGGGAAGACTACGACGAGGTAATGATCCAGAACTTGTTGGAATTGGACGACATCAGATGCGATGCGCTAAATCGTCTAGAAGCACAAAAGAGAAGGATAGCCAAGGAATACAATCTCAGAGTAATGGCTAAATCGTTCAGGGAGGGCGAATTAGTGTGGAAGACTGTGTTGCCACTTGGTTCTAAGGACCCATCGTATGGCAAATGGTCGCCCAATTGGGAAGGCCCATTCATAGTAAAAAATGTATTGCCAAACAGAGCTTATCATCAACAAGACTTAAACGGAAGGATGCATGCAAGAGCGATAAACGGTAAACACTTCCCAAAGACCGCCGAAAATCCTCATGCAGCTCCTTAATGGCCGAGATCGTCTCCCTCCTCAGGCGCCATTCGTCCTGTATTTCCATACCCACTGCATCCAAGTCGGCCAGGCTTTTCACAAAATTGATGCGGGCCAACCCTTCATACTCTCCCATGGATTTGTCCATTTCCTCTACTTGAGTAACAAGGGTCCTCCTCTTAGCCTCTTTCCTCATTCGGCTTTCCTCAAAAAGACGCTGCATCTCTTTCAGCTATCGCTCCAGGTCCAGGAAGACCGATTCCTCGGTCACTATTTCTTCTGTAGTCCCCCTCAAGGTCTAATGTAGCGCATCGAGAGAACCACGAAGCGTTTCCTTCCTCATCACAGAAGAGCGAAGCCTGACCCTCTGGCTATGCACATTGCGATACCGAGAGAGAAGGTTTGCTATACCATCTTGCATCTCTTGGAGAAAGAGTCGATCATCAACAGATATTAGTAAGGCAGAGAGGGCCAATAGTCGGTTTAGTTCAGAGGAACATTTTTCCAATTGGAGGACGTTCTCAGGCAGAGCGGCCTGGTTAACCTCTAGTGCAGCAAAGGAAGCGTATTGACCGAGGATCTTCCGAAGACCCTCCAAATCTGTGCTGGCGCTGACTGAAGGCGAGGAAGGCCGAAAAGAAGCAAATGACAATCGTCCAAAATAGTCCAAGTGCTATGGATCGATTGCAGTAATGGGTCAGATGCCTGCATACAAAGAAGGAGTTAGCAAAATGAACCAAAACCATGAGTCAAAAGAAAGGGGAGAAGAGCTTACCATCCCAGAACTAGAATCTGAAGGCTGATCCATCAGTGCCTCAAATGCTTCAGCTACGGGCTGCGCTGGCTCTTGTTGAGATAAAGGCCCTGGGGATGAAGAATGCTGGGGGACAAGAGTCGACGGCGATGCGGCCTGAGGAGAAGAAGGCCGAGCAAGAGAATTCATTGGCAAAACAAGAGACTCAGCCCGAGGGGGCAACGGTTGCTCAGCAGCGGCCGACACTTGGACTATTTGAGCATGAGCGGCGGAAGAAGCAATCATGAGGGCCGAAGATAACGGCTGCTCAGGCTCGAAAGACTCCACTTGAGAAGAAGAAAGCAGAGAAGCCGAAGACGACGGTTGTGCTAAGGCTAAAGCCTGACGCGCGGAAGTGTTTGGGGATGATGCCTCTGGCTTTGAATGTTGTGGCACTGTAGTCGGCCGAACATCTGCAAGAGAATCAGAGTCGGATGAATCAGAAATATAAATGATTTCATCTTCTTCACAAATACGACGAAGTACGTCATCTTTATACATAGACCGAGCCTCCTCTAATGACTCCAATTCGGCCAAACTATAAAGGCCGTCCACGTCCCTATAACTCCCTCTAAGTCCTGAGGTAGACATCCTGCGTACTAAGGGGTAAAGCTGCTTAAGGTGACACCAAAGAGACCCAGTCGGCCAAATAGGCTCTGGCACTTCAGCCTCATCATCCAGATTCTGCACGGTTGGGACAGAACCGTCCGAAGAGAAGCGCTCAAATGGGAAATGATCACCAGGAATTTCCTATACTCTTAGACGCGAACGACCAGACTGAACAGATGGCTCCGTACCTTGGGGGTCGGCTCCAATTGTACCTCCCTCTCCTGGAAATTGTTCCACGACGGGACCTTCAGCAGCGTCATCCTCGTCAGAGGGAAATTGAACAACCGGCATCCCTGTAAGTCCCGCTCCCTCGCCTCCGCCCACAGGAGCTTCGGCCTCCGGAATTCATGCCGTTTCAGGAACTGCGGAAGGCGGATCAATCTTGAGAGCCTGAAAAAAAAATGCACAGTTATGATATCAGTATACCTCAAACCTGTATGAATGCAAAAGAAAGCAGGTCTCAAGCTCGTACCTTAGAGCGACGGACGAGCGGAACGTCCGAATCAGAACTTAAGGTTGCTTCATTTTAGCAAGCTTTATGCTCTTGGGCTTAGACGCCTCAGCTGCCTTCTTCGACCCCGATGGTTCAGGAGATTTGGGGGACAAAGGAATAAAAGAAAACACCCTCGCGGGAGGCAAAGAAAAATATCGTTCATGGGTCGATGGCCAGAAATGGTCAAAGTAAGGATGAACAGATGTACAAGGAGCGAAATGAGCTATGACAAAAGAAGACAGCAAAGAGCGAGTCTCCACCAAGGAGTCCTCAACTTCAGAAACGAAAAAGACCTTAAACCGGTCTGACGACGCAGAATACGAATGAAAGAAAGCAAGAGGCCACCCTTGGACGAGGCCAAATTGACGGGCTACGAAGTTGGGCGAATACGCCTCCACTCCAGCCTTGCCATTGGCCTCAGTCAAGATGTCATGAACCAGGTCGCGGCTGCAAAAAAACTTGCCCCATATGCGAAGACCTGATTCATCCTCTCCCGAAAGAGGAATGTCATGGACGAAAGAAGGACTATTCGACACACTAAAAAGGAAAAAAAAGGGAACCCGAGGAAGAGTATAAAAATAATCAAAGGTGGCACGAGGAAGGAAAGACGGCCTAAGCTGAGCAAAGAGAAGGCCGGCACAAGAGTAAGGGTGAGTCGAATCAATGGTACCAAAATAGGAAAATAAGCTCTCAACCAAAGTTGGACGATCCACAAGGGACCAGAAGCAATAGGTGATGACCCCGATCGAAGTTGCTTTTGGAGGACGGCCAGCCCCCGATACATGGTGGCAAAAAGAAAAGAGGCAAAGTCTAAATGACGGCCATGGGCGAGATCAGAAGAAATGGGGAGGTAGCCCGCCACAGGTTTTTGGCTGGGTGCACAAATGATATATTTGCACAGCCAGTAATGAAGGAAGGCTGTACGCTCTAACATTGAAACAGTACCAGCCGTTTTCGAATATGTACGAAGAAGAGAAGAATAGGACGAAAAGAAGGAAGGACCCATTGAAGGAGGGGGAAAACGAAAGTTTGTGGAGGCCGAAATGGTCGCTCCGAGAGGGGTCAGACCAGTGTAGGCATTTCATTTTTGCATATAAGTCCCGATGATGAGTCTTGTATGGAGACACTACCTCTTTGATTGTGAAAGCCGCGGGAAACGGACGTCGGAAGGGCAAAGTTGGAAATTGGCATTTGGTCGGATTTAACTCGCTTATTTCGCTTCGGGTTCGCTTGTTGGACCTCTATTTTAAAACACATCAAACCCATTAAATCACATCTCACAAATTAAATAATTAAAACATTTAAAATACATGTCACAAATTAAAACAAATTAAATTAAACTTAAATTAAATTAAATCACTTCACAAATTAAATTAAATTTAAATTAAATGAAATTAAATTAAATCAAATCAAAATAAATTCATTCATAATTTAATAATTCACTCACACAATTTAAAAATAAATCACTCACCAATTTTAAAATATTCCCCCACCAAATATACAATCATCATTTCCTTAAATAATTGAATTATCTATCAATTTTTAATTAATTTTTTTTTTCCTTTTCAAAACCAATCCAAACCCTAATTCCTCTCTCACGTCTCTCTCTCTATATAACTCAAACTAAGCCCTAAGGAGGAGGGGATTGACGGAAAAACAGACAATTGAACCCAATGCTTCTTTCTCGCCATAACAGAAAGAAAAGAAAAAAAACCCTAATAACACTCACTGATCACCTCTCTTCTCTCGATTCCCCCTCAACCCTAAAGCTTCTCGCCTCCATCATCTTCCTCGCCCTTCTAACAGCCTCGCCAATGACCAAAACATAAAACCCTAAACTGACAGCCCTCACGCTGCTCTATCTCATCACTCTCCCCCTCCTCTCTCTCCATTCACACCATTAAAACCCATTCAAAAAGCCACGCACGAACCGGCCACCATCACCACTTCAGCTCTCTTTGATAAACAGCTCATCAACCACACAGAGAAGCCTTGACGCCTGGCCATACTCCATTCAAGAACCTCGCGCACGTAGGAGCAACTTCACGCATCCCTCATACAAAGAAGCCACAATAAGTCTTGATTAACCTACCCACAACCAGACAAAATAACCGATCAACAAGAGAACAACAATTAAACCCTAATAGACTCACACATCAAACAAACCCTCCTGACTAGCCCCCTTCACGCAAATACTCCACTCAAAACAGCCCTTCATTCAGCATCAACACCCTCAACGCCACTCTCAGACAAAAACTCTAGGCTCACGGTCCCCCATCTCTCTCGTCTCTCTTCACAATCAAACACACAGCAGCCAACTTCAGCTGACTGAATAAACAACAAATCAGCAGCCTCTTTACCGTTCAAACACATGACTTACCCACCTTGCTGTCTCCATCTCACCCTTCCCTTGATTGGCCACGCACACAAAGCTAAGAACCCCCACCGACACAGCCCCCCCTTGGTCTCACGTCGGCAACTAACCATAAACACACATGACATGGAAAGGGCACGACATCAACAAAAAAGACGTGAAGTACCGGCAAAATAAGGGAAACAGTAAGGCAACGTCGCTTGTGTGTCTTGATTACAAGCTTGTGGTAGGAGTATCAAGTGTCTTGGAATTAGGTCAACTTGATGGAGAGTCTTTATGGGTTGTAGCAAGGCAACGTGGGGGCAGCTCGGACGTGAGGCAGAAATCGGTAAAGCAACGTGGACAAACCCTAGCCAAACTCACCGACGCAAACAAACAAACAAATCAAGCCCCCTGACCGACCAAAATTAAGCCACCCACTAACTCTCACATGTACGTAAACAACGACAAACCATGCAGCCCTACACGTAGCCATGAAACACGTAGACTCGACAACAACAAATAAGCACCAGCAAGCCACACACACTCCCCCTAACCGAACAGATACAACAAAACATAACCCAGAAACAGTCCTTAAAACAGTCCTCGAACACCCCCTAAAAACAGTCCTTAAAACAGTCCTTTAATCACCCAAAAAATAGTCACCAGAAAATACAACAAAAACAGCAGCGAAACGGAGTGAAAACAGCAGCTCAAACAGCGAAACAACGAGGAAAAATGTTGGATTAGTGAACCAGAAAAGTTGCGGAACATCAACCCTTCCGACGGCCGTGTAACGCGCTTTCAAGAGACGACAAAAGAGGTTAGACCTGAGGGCACCTTCTTTATTTATTATCTTTCGTTCCTTTTATTTATTTTAATATATTATCGCATTAGAGTCGTTTATTGAGGCATGATGTGAATTCCGGATGAGCGAAATATGTGTTCTCTTTTGTGGTATATCAGATGGAAACCCGGACGTAAATTCTGTAACTGAATCCGAATGGATGGTAGTGCGGTTTGTACTCGGGATACAATGCCACGTACTACTTAAGATACACACGTATTTCGTTTCATCCAAACTTGTATTTGAGCATGATTTAGTCTAGTATGTCGTTTATTTAAAAGCATGATTATGTCATTTATTTATGCATGATTTAGTTCTTTAATTTCACATTAGTGATTTAGTTTACGTTTATGTTGTAGTAGTTATTTATTTTTCTTTGCGTTTGATTATTCGACATGCTCGTTGTGTGATATTGTATGCTTGCCGTTATAATGATTTACTTTTTAAAGCATGCGAACTTAGTCATATGACTTATTTTGATGAATGCGGACTAGGTCTAAGTTACCTTTGAGCATACATGTTGAGTAGATTCGATTAGTTTATTGCACAAATCATATCATTACAAGTGGCATAAGTAAGGGACCATTCGAACCCAACAAGTTTGAGGTCTTCCTTGCGAGGGGTGAGTGCGGCCTTAAATCTTTGTCCCGATTCACACCGGGTGGCGACTCCATTATTCTCCGGTTTAGTCCCCGCGGGCTACTCCGTACTCCCAACTAGGCAGCGAGCCTAGAACAGCGTCACCGATTTCTGTGTCCTACAGTCTGGCGACTCCACTGGGATAGAGAATTGGCTCCGAAATAATGTCTTGTAGTGATTGTAATTTGTGCTTTAGTTAACTGTGTCTACCGTAGGTTGAAATGGGTTTAATCAAAGGCATTTTTTTAAGGCTAGGTAATGGTTTGGTGTCTTCATTCATTCTCTACCTTTCTATAAGGAAAAGCTGTGAAGGCACCTAGATAATCATCTACTTGTAGGCTACTGTGATGGACTAATTTGGAGGACTCGTTGTTTATTCCTGACACCAAGCGATAAGAGCCTAAGAGGCTTGGGTATTTAAGAGCCTCGCTCCACCCTCCTCTAGGGAATCGACAATGGGAAATCCATTTGACAGTCAGTCACATACCATAACTCGTTGGCACGTACCTTTAGGTATAAAAAAGGTGCACTCACTTGGTCGCTCGGACTCTTGAGTGGGGAGACCTAGTTGTGGGCAATCGTTCGTCGACGGGAGCTTTTGTCTATACCCCTGTAAACCCGCGTATGAACTATAGTTGTAGGATCAGTAGAGACTATTCCTTTATTTTTGGACCATTGTCATTTGGATTCAGTTGGACTTGTTGTCATGAAGTATGGGCTTGTTGGGCCATTTAAACTGGGACGAGTCTGTGTTTTATGGCAATCGGGCCAAAAGTTTCTAAAATGCTGATGGGTCAACTAGTGTAAAATTCTTATGACTTATATATTCCATACATCGCACACATATCATGCATCTCATGCATACACGCATCATATTAACCCTTGTGTCTTAAAAGCCATCATAGATATCCGTTGGGTTAGAGAAGAAAAAAAAGACTTGTCAAAGAAGAGTTTAACAAACGTGGATATTGGAGAAAAGGAAACCGAGAAACAGAGAGATTTACGGCAAGGATAGAAAGACCATGGTGGGCCCAAAAAAAAAGAAAAAGAAAAAAAAGAAAAAAAAAGAAAAAAAAATTGTTGTTTGTTTGTAGTCATTGATAGTTAGACATAAGTCCGATGATGAAATTGATTGCTTTAGGGTGAAACCTTAGAAACAATAAACATTTGACGTGCATTTATCTGATAATTTGAGTAATTGATCTATGTTAGACTCGTAAGCACTTGATTATGGTTCTTAGCAGTGAAAACCTCAGTAGTTGGCAAAGTGACTAGTTGAAGAAATTGTAGGTCGGTGAATGACCGTTTCCTTAGATGTCTATCTTGATTTGCTTATGTTATGATGTGTGGTATGGTTGAAAATAAAAGAAAAGTCTCTAAAGAAAAGAATTGAACCACCTATAACCGATAAGCGTGAAGCTACCCATGGGCGAGTATTGGGACCACCATGAGGAGAAATGCTACCTTAAAGGGTAGGTGTGTTGAAAAAAAAAAGAAAAGAAAAAAAAGAGAAAAAGAAAAGAAAAGAAAAAAAGAAGAAGTTCAAAATGAAAAGAAAAAAGAAAGAGACAAAAGAGAAAGAAAACCATGCCACATTGTGCATAGAAAAGCAACTGCAGGCATATGGGAGACATCTAGGTTGGTTTGACCCATTGGTCCCGATTTTTTTGAAACAAAATCATTGAGTTGGCTCACCTAGGGATGAATCTGCAAAAGAACCTTTGCACACACACACTTTGAGTCTGGCTTAGATCATTTATTCAAAGACTTGGATTTGAGTTGCGTTGAACGTTTTGAAGGTTCTATGGTTTCATTACTGAGCATTCTTTGACGGTAATAATATGTGTAACTATTGGGACTATTTCGTAGAATGTGATATAGTATGATGATATGGAATGCTACACCACGTGGTTCACCTTGACCTATTACAAGCAGCGAAGAGCGGAAAGCTAAATCAAGACTGGGGGCGACTGGTCTCCCACATCGCGAATCAGAGACATAACAAGATATTGAGTCATAAAACCAGAGAAAAGACTGAGCAATCACCTGGAGAACTGGCGGAATACCTAACCCAACAGAATAGGAAATTCATGAATGCATGCATGCATACATGTAACATATTTTGCATTCTTTTTTGTGTTCGGTTTGTTTTGTATTCACAGGTTTCAAAGAAGAAAAGGAGAAAGCGGCAAAGACAAGCCAACCAAAATCAGCAACATATGAGTAGTAGTTTTGGGGATGAGTCCCAGGGTCGAGGCCCACATCAGTATCACTCTTGGGGCGAGGCCCATATCAGTTTGGGGCGAGGCCCACATTAATATCAGTTTGGGGTGAGACCCACATCAGTGTCAGTCTGGGGGCGAGGCCCACATCAACATCAGTTTGGGGTGAGGCCCACATTAGTTTCAGCTTGGGGCGAGGCCCACATTAGTATCAGTTTGAGGATGGAGCATGGGTCGAGGCCCACATCAGTATCAGTTTGGGGCGAGGCCCACGAAAATATCAGTTTGGGGCGAGGCCCACATTAGTATCAGTTTAGGGCGAGGCCCACGTCAGTGTCAGTCTGGGGGCGAGGCCCACATCAGCATCAGTTTGGGGCGAGGCCCATATTAGTTTCAGCTTGGGGCGAGGCCCACATTAGTATCAGTTTGAGGATGGAGCATGGGTCGAGGCCCACATCAGTATCAGCTTGAGGATGAGTCCCAGGGTTGAGGCCCACGTCAGTATCAGTTTTAGGGATGAGTCCCAAGGCGGGCCCACATCAGTATCAGTATGGGGGCGATGCCAGTATCAGTTGGGGCCGAGGACCATACATCAGTGTCAGTTTTGGGGATGCGTCCCAGGGTCGAGGTGCCCCCGTTGTTGGTTGTAGTTCCAGGTCGAGGTGCCCAAGGTCGAGGTGCCCACTACATCATCAGTTCGAGGGCGAGGTCCCTATTGTCAGCGGTGTTGGGTCGAGGTGCCCAGGGTCGAGGTGCCCCCATTGTCGGTTGTAGTTCCGGGTCGAGGTGCCCACTACATCATCAGTTCGAGGATGAGGTCCCTATTGTCAGCGGTGTTGGGTCGAGGTGCCCAGGGTCGATGTGCCCCCGTTGTCGGTTGTAGTTCCGGGTCGAGGTGCCCAGGGTCGAGGTGCCCACTACATCATCAGTTCGAGGGCGAGGTCCCTATTGTCAGCGGTGTTGGGTCGAGGTGCCCAGGGTCGAGGTGCCCCCGTTGTCGGTTGTAGTTCGGGTCGAGGTGCCCACTACATCATCAGTTCGAGGGCGATGTCCCTATTGTCAGCGGTGTTGGGTCGAGGTGCCCCCGTTGTCGGTTGTAGTTCGGGTCGAGGTGCCCAGGGTCGAGGTGCCCACTACATCATCAGTTCGAGGGCGAGGCCCACTTTGTCAGTGGTATTGGGTTGAGGTGCCCAGGGTCGAGGTGCCCCCGTTGTCAGTTGCAGTTTCGTGATGTGTCCCAGGGTCGAGGGCCCACTGCATCATCAATTGTAGTTCCGGGATGCGTCCCAGGGTTGAGGACCCACTACATCATCAGCTTATGGGCGAGTCCCACTTTTGTCAGCGGTATTGGGTCGAAGTGCCCAGGGTCGAAGTACCCCGTTGTCGATTGCAGTTCTGAGATGCGTCACAAGGTCGAGGGCCCATTGCATCATCAACACGGTTCACATTCGGTGGTTCGGGAACAAAACCCAGAGGTCGAGGCACCTCGGCACCATATCAACTCAGTTCAAAGCAGTAGGCAAGTCAGGTGGCAGCTGGCGAGCCATGTAAGTAAAAATGCATTGCACATACTTTGATAGGATTGTCATTGTCACACACTGCACAAGTCCCATCAAAGTGGGGTCAGACCAGTGTAGGCATTGCATTTTTGCATATAAGTCCCGATGATGAGTCTCGTATGGAGACACTACCTTTTGATTGTGAAAGCCGCGGGAAACGGACGTCGGAAGGGCAAAGTTGGAAATTGGCATTTGGGCGGATTTAAACTCGCTTGTTTCGCTTCGGGTTCGCTTGTTGGACTCTATGGTAAAAAAACACATCAAACCATTAAATCACAGCACAAATTAAATAATTAAAACATTTAAAATACATGCACAAATTAAAACAAATTAAAGAAAACTTAAATTAATGGAAAGCACATTCACAAATTAAATTAAATTAAATGAAATAAATTAAATTAAATCAAATCAAATAAATTCATTCAGAAGGTAATTAACTCACCCACATTTTAAAATATTCCCCCACCAAAACTACAATCATCATTCCTTAAATAATTGAATTAAATCTATCAATTTTGTAATTAATTTCTTGTTTCCTTTTTCAAAACCAATCCAAACCCTAATTCCTCTCTCACGTCTCTCTCTCTCTATATAAACTCAAACTAAGACCTAAGGAGGAGGGGATTGACGGCAAAACAGACAATGGAACCCCAATGCTTCTTTCTTATCGCAATAACAGAAAGAAAATAAAAAAAACCCTAATAACACTCACTGATCACCTCTCTTCTCTCGATCCCCTCAACCCTAAAGCTTCTCGCTCCATCATTTCCATCGCCCTTCTAACAGCCCTCGCAATGACCAAAACATAAAACCCTAAATTGACAGCCTCACGCTGCTCTATCTCATCACTTTCCCTCATCTCTCCTCCATTCACCATTAAAAACCTATTAACAAAGCCACGCACGAACCGGCCACCATCACCACTTCAGCTCTCTGTGATAAACAGCTCATCAAACCACGCAGAGAAGCCTTGACGCCTGGCCATACTCCATTCAAGAACCTCGCGCACGTAGGAGCAACTTCACGCAGCCCTCATACAAAGAAGCCACAATAAGTCTTGATTAACCTACCCACAACCAGAAAAAATAACCGATCAACAAGAGAACAACCATTAAACCCTAATAGACTCACACAGCAAACAAACCCTCCTGACCAGCCCCCTTCACGCAAATACTCCACTCAAAACAGCCCTTCATTCAACATCAACACCCTCAACGCCACTCTCAGCCAAAAACCCTAGGCTCACGGTCCCCACTCTCTCTCGTCTCTCTTCACAATCAAACACACAACAGCCAATTTCAGCCAATTGAATAAACAACAAATCAGCAGCCCCTTTACCGTCAAACATAAGACTTACCCACTTGCTGTCTCTCTCTCACCCTTCCCTTGATTGGCCACGCACACAAAGCTAAGAACCCCCGCCGACACAGCCCCCACCTTGGTCTCACGTCGACAACTAACCATAAACACACACGACTTGGAAACGGGCACGACATCAACCAAAAGGACGTGAAGTACCGGCCAAATAAGGGAACGGTAAGCAACGTCGCTTGTGTGTCTTGATTACAAGCTTGTGGTAGGAGTATCAAGTGTCTTGGCATTAGGTCAACTTGATGGAGAGTCTTTATGGGTTGTAGCAAGGGCAACGTGGGGACAGGCTCGGACTGAGGAGAAATCGGCAAAGCAACGTGGACAAACCCTAGCCAAACTCACCGACGCAAAAACAAACAAACAAAGCAAAGCCCCCTGACCGACCAAATTAAGCCACCCACTAACTCTCACATGTACGTAAACAACGACAAACCATGCAGCCTACACGTAGCCATGAAACACGTAGACTCGGGCAACAAACAAATACCCACCAGCAAGCCACAAACACACTCCCCCTGACCGAACAGATCCAACAAACATAACCCAGAAACAGTCCTTAAAACAATCCTCGAACACCCCCTGAAAACAGTCCTTTAATCACCCAAAAAATAGTGACCAGAAAATACAACAAAAACAGCAGCGAAACGGAGTGAAAACAGCAGCTTAAACAGCGAAACAACTAGGAAAAATGTTGGATTAGTGAACCAGAAAAGTTGTGGAACATCAACCCTTCCGACGGCCGTGTAACGCGCTTTCAAGAGACGACTAAAGAGGTTAGACCTGAGGGCACCTCTTTATTATTATCTTTCGTTCCTTTTATTTATTTTAATATATTATCGCATTAGAGTCATTATTGAGGCATGATGTGAATCCGGATGAGCGAAATATGTGTTCTCTTTTGTGGTATATCGGATGGAAAACCCGGACGTAAATTCCGTAACCGAATCCGAATGGAGGTAGTGCGGTTTGTACTCGGGATACAATGCCACGTACTACTTAAGAGACACACGTATTTCGTTTCATCCAAACTTGTATTTGAGCATGATTTAGTCTAGTATGTCGTTTATTTTAAAAGCATGATTATGTCATTTATTTATGCATGATTTAGTTCTTAATTTCGCATTAGTGATTTAGTTACGTTTATGTTGTAATAGTTATTTATTTGTTCTTGCGTTTGATTATTCGACATGCTCGTTTTGTGTGATATTGTATGCTTGCCGTTATATGATTTTACTTTTAAAGCATGCGAACTTAGTCATAAGATTATTTTGATGAATGCGGACTAGGTCTAAGTTACCTTTGAGCATACATGTTTAGTAGATTCGGTTAGTTTATTGCACAATCATATCTTACAAGTGGCATAAGTAAGGACCATTCCGAAACCAACAAGTTTGAGGTCTTACCCTTCGAGGGGTGAGTGCGGCCTTAAATCTTATCCCGGTTCACCACGGGTGCGACTCCATGATCTCTGGTTTAGTCCACCCGTTGGGCTACTCTGACTCCCAATCCCGAATTTACTTCACTCGACCTCGCTACTTCGGCCTCCAGCAGAATCGGCGAGCCTCAAAAATCTTAGCATCAGTCTTCAGAATCGGCCAAGAACAGGTTCAACACTACACTTTCCAAAGACGTCGCCCAAGCTTTTCATTAGAAACAAGTAGCAAAGACTGAATGCAAAGACATCAGGCCAGGTTTTACTCTGGCAGAGGACCAGACTTTGGGAGGGAGCCCTCCAATCGATCAGCAGTACGTGGAAAAACCATTCACATGACAACATAACCATGGTCTGGAGTATATATTAATGTATGGGTTTTTAGGGGCAAATCCGGTAACGCAGCGGAAGCGGCGGAAGATCGTATCTTCCGATTTCAAAACTTTTTCTTGATTAATTAAATAAACATATTTATTTAATATCCCAATAATCAAATTATGAAATAAAATTCAAATAAATCATATTTAAGTGAATTTACCAAATTACCCTTACTTGGTATTTTGTCCATTTTAGTCCGAAATTGATCTAATCAATTTTGAATGATTCTAAATCATTTCTAAGATGAACTTAGCATGTTCAAAACATCAAAACACCAAAAGCAACCAAATCCCAAAATGACTCATTGGCGAATGCACCATTTAGTGCCATTTTGTGCACTTTGTCATTTCATGCATCAAAACACATCAAGATGTAATCCAATGAACATGAAACTTTATATGCATCATATACACATCCAAATACACAACATATATGAAAACCCCAAATTTGGAATTGGTCATGAACCCTAATTTTTCAATTTCTTCAAATTGGACAAATTAGACCAAATTGGTTAAATCAATACTTAATCATGTTTCTTCCATCCAATCAAAGTCTCAACACAATGAAACAACTCAAGATCAAATCTAGGTCATCTAAGAGTGGGTCAACAACTCTAGATTAGCAACAAGGTTTCCAAAACCATAAAAGAATACTTATAACTACAATAGTCACAAGCTTTCTCCATTATACATGCTCAACACTTTCACCAAACTTTTATCCATCAAAAACACAAGAATAAAGAAAGGAATAACTAAGAACATCATATGTTATAGCCTAGATCATAAGGAACAATTTCTTATCTAATAGTAGTTGGAAAACTTACTAAATCCAAGCTTTTCTTTAATTTTCCTTTTCTCTTCACTTGCTTCCTTGGTTTTTCTTTAATGGAGTTTTTATGTCAAAGTGAATTAGGTTATCAAATGAAATGAAATGAAACAATTTATACTTAGGACAAAGAAAGAAGCCTTGGCCGAAATTTGTATACAAATATACCAAATTTCATTTCAATTTCATTTAACTTTCATTTAGTCAACTTGCATAATATCTAATAACACTTTATTAGATATTAATTAAGTCAACAAATGCAACTAAGAATAATATAACTCTTATATTTAAAGTGTAATGGCCGAAATAATGAAAAATAAAGGAAAAAGATATTTTCATTTCAAACAATTTTGAACAAATATCTTAAGAAGTCAAAATCAATTTGACAACCTTTTCCTTTAATGTAAAGTCAACATTGCAACTTATAATCATTTCCTAACTTTATCATTTGGTGATATATTTATATTTTAATTATATTAATCATTTAACAATTAAATAATTAATAATTAATTAAATACAAATATATCAAATATATGTATTATATTTACTTTAAATATCTCAAATACATATATGATGATATATGTCAAATACCTTTATTTGACTATTTATTAATGTGTATTTAATAATATCATATATTAAATACAAATACACATTAATTAGGAAATGACGGTTCGGCCCGTTCGCATGTATTTTTCGTTTAACGATTAAACGATTTATAAATAATCATCATTATTCATAAATGTTGCTCTAGTGCTCTACGAGTATGTTTCATTATTGAGACTCTCTAGATTCAGGTATATCCGTCACGAAATCCAATTTCATGTCCATATATCTACACCCGTAGATTATGACGATCACGGATAAACTAGCTGAATCATACAGGTCGAGGTCATTGCATACGTATAATCCCTCCGTCACAGGTATCCAGATAATCCCAGAGATATAGATGTAAACGTCAAATCTCTATAGGTATTATCTCGTCGACGTATCTATTAGCAATCTCTAAATAACACTCGGAACTTACTTCCGATGTATACTGTGGCCACAGATTTAACAGACTGCTAATATATATGGACTACCTATGCTCTGTACACAGAACTGACGGATCCTATCTTGACACACACAGGATATCCTGAGGATCGATCCACACCCAACGAACAGGCGGAGGTCTGATCTAAATAGATCGGTGACGTGACTGCCATCTAAGTGTGGAGGATGTCTCATACATCCACAGTGGTGTCTCAAGTCGAAGGACCACTATGCTACTCAACCCGAGAAGATTCTTATTGACGTTGGCGTACCATCCATTAAGAATCTTCGGTGAGCCGTTCAGTGTTTATCCACTATAAACACCTACACGTCTATACGAGTCTCCCTAGACTCATGGTTCATTGGGATAAACCATCGGACCAAGTCTCGATATACGACATGTACTGGTCTCAACGGATTTGACTAACCGACCCGTGTTAGCAAATCTTGACCAGGAACTATGTTTGATAATATACATATAGCAGTGACACTTCCCAATGTCAATTACAAACTAACTTTGTAACTGTGTACTGCATTATATATTATCGGGCCTTTGTCTAATATATACATATCACTAAACCACATTTAGTTTCAATCTAATCGTAATCAGATCGAATACGTATATAAGAACAAGAGGTGCAAACCATAAATAAGTAATATTATGGAATAAAGGGATGTTCGTATTCATGAATCAGACATAAATACGGTCCGGATTGGCGCTCTGAGCACCAACCCCAACAATTTCTCCCACTTGCTCTAGTGCCAATCCACGGTATCATATACACGTCTCAATGTGCATCGTATGCACATGGTCCTCAAAAGCTCACCCAGTACTTAAGAGGTAGGCAACAAAAACAAGTCCGCTATGACATATTGAGTTTGTCAAACAAACTCCATCGTTTCCCATAGTCAGCATCATTCATATTTTGTAGAATCTAGATTATACATTAATATGACTCTGATGCTACATCAGTATTGTGCTACAGCTACTGAGTTGTCCAAGTATTTAAGGATCAAATCCAAATACTATGAAGACAACCGCAAGCACAATAACAATCAAAAACTTCTAATTTAAAAGGTCACTATGCAACTTCATAAGTCAATACTTCAAAAGTTGCATTTGATTCCACTAAATAGTAGAATCCTTCGTGACACTCCCACTGCATCTTTTGTGACTCTTTATGACGTAGACTGTCTAACGTCATAATTAGTCTCAAAACTAATATGACCCTAATGGTTGCAGACTATATTCTCCATGAATTAGAAACTCGTTCTTAATATCTCAAAGATCACAAAGAACGTGTTTCAAGATCCATCATATGGTCTATAAGATGTCAAAATAACTCGTAACAATTACGATTAAATCGACATCGATAATCGCATATAATAAAGTATTCACTATGTCATCATCAAATGATACATAATATTGTTTAGACATTCTAATCAATATCTCTTTCGAAAAAGGAATCATCCTTTACGAAAGATGAATACTATGTATAAGACATACAATAACTGTCGAACAGTTATACTAAATGTCATACAGATAGCCTTGTTATGTCTTTCATTAGATCATATCTAATGTACGACTAATAGGAGTATCTCACAAGTCTCTTGGTTTTATATCTTATATAAAACTTTATATCAAATATAACAGAGACTACTCCCACTGCTTTCACGGAGTAAAGAAGACTTAGGTAAATCTTTTACCTTACAAACATCTCATTATTACTATAATAATGACAATGTCGTTAAGATATATAACACTAGAAAGTAATATGTACGCTCCCACTAACCCTTCTAATCACATATGTATTCTATATACTTTGACAAGATCAGACAATCTGACGATATCAAAAATAGAGAACACATATTTCTGGAAGACTTATCCGAGTCTACAATAGGCTCTATAAGCTAGCACACTAAACTGCGATCTCAGCAGAACACAAACTCTAGGGCCATTCCGAATGACTGAACTTCAAACAAGGAAATCACAACTGATCTTATCTGAATAAGTCATCAAAAACGCCACTTTGCATTCTTTAGCTAAAATATACAGTTTATTATCAACATTAACCAATATATCTTTAATTGTTCAATTAGTGTGACTAGAGATAAGTTTTCTCAGAATCTACAATAGATTGCTGAGTATAACTTTTCTCACTGTCATACTGTAAAGGTCAAACCTTTAATAAGCTCACATTGCTTTCGCTGCGCAAACAATTAGCACATATCATGAACTAATTCATAATGAAAGCGTAATCAAGTTCAAAACTTGATCGTAGTAAGCTATGAACAATCTTAGATCTAAGGTTCAATGGTGAACTTCCAGAATCGATATCAAATATCGCTTCCATTATAAGTTATAGGATAATTTTTCTTCAGTAAGAAAACAACGGAACCATTAAGTATCAAATACTCGTGAATGATTCTGTTATCCTATTGGACTTGTACGGAAGATGTATAAGGGTTGTTTCATCTTATTAATTACATAGTTCCATTTATAATTTATCATTCTCACATTTGACTTCAATAAGTCAAGTCTTTTCTACAATAATTAACATCTGATGTTACACACCAAGTAATAAAAACGATTTATTACTTAGGATCGTAGGAAAGATATTCTATTAAATAGAATACAATATTCTATTAAACAGAATAAACGATAAACTTTTACTTATACCTCCGAGGTGTAAGTAATTTCCATTATATAACTATTATATAAAAGAAAGATTGAAATCTCAAACTTTTCAAGATTCAAATTTTCTACCTATACATATCATATATGCAACTGTAGAAAATAATGGAACATTAATTAAAGAGATGAATTAGTGTTACTGGAGTATAACCCCAAGAGTATTGAAACTAATTCGGTAACTTTCAATATCAGACGAATCAAATCATATAAGATTCGATTGCTCCCACTACTCAATTCCATCAAGATGGAATCGTGGAAGAACAATATTGAATATGAATCATATTCACTAAATAACCTTAGAACTAATTGCTTTAAATTCATACGTTTGATCGTATCAAAGATCTTTGAACAGTTCAAAGACATGTTATGAATTTTGAGGATAGAATTCTCTAAAACCTTTAGATTGAATATATTTGAACAAGTCAAAAATGTTCAATCTACGTTTCATCAGAACGGATTGAAAGTACTTGATACTTTCAAGACTTTCAATATGTGTTCCTTCAGAAACACGTAACTAAGTTATGACAATTCATCAACTAAGTTACGAAATAAAGAAAACTACCTTAAGCAATTATTATTTATAAAACTACATACATCCAATGTATCAGTTAAATAAATTTGGTGGTCCAATGACAATCATTGGTTAAACGAGATCTTAATCACTTTCCTGAATACAATATTCATTAAATGGATAAGGATGTGTGTGTGATCTAGTATCAAACCATCCTTACCATACGGAATAAGCATCCAATGCTTAAGTGATTAAACTCATAAAGCACCGTTCTAAATTATTTACTTTACCGAATAATTTTTCTTAATGTTTATCTCTACGTCAATGACACTACTAGTTATTATAAAATATGTAACAATTGTTTATAAAGAACAAGTGACTATCCAATAGTCGCAAGTTCCGATATCAAATATCAAAACAATCGTTAACCAATATTTCAAATAACTAGACGGGAGATCTGGTATCCAATACCTATAGTTGTAGTATTGTGAAAATCGATATTTTCTATACACAAATATACACATCTCATTTCTTTAGCTTTACTATTTGCATTCAACTATTCACAACAATTGTAAATAACTGATTAGCAAATTGTGTCAGACACATTACCTCTAAAGGTAATTAAAGCTTAAAAACGTCATTACTAGATAAACAAATACCTAATGGGTCTTTCTTAATGCCAGTCAAGAATCTAGAGACATGAACTAATTCAAGTCAATTCTTACTGCATAAGAAACTATTATCTCTAAAGTATTATATCCTAAAGGGATATCTATCTAGATTATCTATCATGACTTAGAAACTAAGTCATTAACCATCTTTATTTTTGAAGAAAATCGGAACAATAGTTCCCGATGGTTTAGACTAATCTAATAATATCCTAGTCTAGTAGTATCTAGAACCTATTCTAGAATAACTGCAATCAAGAGTCAAGTCAGATAACATATCAAAATATGTGTGCAGTAAATAAAAGTTTAATTCTATATAAACAATAGAATAAGGAAACAAACAAGCGGCAATTTCCATAATAACATACACTGCCTAAGTTATGGAATATTTTAAACTTAGCAGTGCCTCCCACTATTTTACGTAATGCCGTAATCCCTAACGGAAAGACAAGAATTCAATAATTAAATCGAATTCCATAATGGGAAGAGGACCCGATGAATATATTTCGACTCACAGCAGAGGCACGGTCTCGCCGACGTATATTCACAGGTAGACAACTAATTGTCAATCACTCACTAGTGACTCCAAGGTTCCGGTCCTGGCCGTTTCTCGTTGTCGCTGCGAAGGCAGGCCCACAAGGAGACGTACCAAGGTTAAACTTGTCAATGATAAACTCAAGTTACTTGCGTAACCCTGACAGCTAGGGCACGTTCAGGATTCCGCTTTCGCTTGAATTTATCTAGTATCTAATATACATTCGGCATAAATAAATTTCTATCAGCTACACCCTCACAGCAGAGGCACGGTCTCGGATGTAGTCAACGAAAAGATATTTATAAACCGTATTGACAAGACGGACCAAGAAACAAGTATTCCAAATACTAGTTAGTTACTTAAAACCTTATTAAGCGGGGATATTCCATTAAGTGTCATACACCCTAAATCTAATCAAATTAGATTATAACATGCATGTAAAGTCAAGAAAACATGATTAAACATTGAATAAAACAAGCTAATCATTTATGGAGGCCTAGAATCAGACTCGCTCTGATACCATTTTGTAGGGGTTTTAGGGGCAGAATCCGGTAACGCAGCGGAAGCGGCGGAAGATCGTATCTTCCGATTTCAAAACTTTTTCTTGGATTAATTAAATAAACATATTTATTTAATATCCAATAATCAAATTAAAAATAAAATTCAAATAAATCATATTTAAGTGAATTTACCAAATTACCCTTACTTTGGTATTTTGTCCATTTTAGTCCGAAATTGATCTAATCAATTTTGAATGATTCTAAATCATTTCTAAGATGAACTTAGCATGTTCAAAACATCAAAACACCAAAAGCAACCAAATCCCAAAATTGACTCACTTGGCCGAATGCACCATTAGTGCCATTTGTGCACTTTGTCATTTCATGCATCAAAACACATCAAGATGTAATCCAATGAACATGAAACTTTATATGCATCATATACACATCCAAATACACAACATATATGAAAACCCCAATTTGGAATTGGTCATGAACCCTAATTTTTCAATTTCTTCAAATTGGACAAATTAGACCAAATTGGTTAAATCAATACTTTAATCATGTTTCTTCCATCCAATCAAAGTCTCAACACAATGAAACAACTCAAGATCAAATCTAGGTCATCTAAGAGTGGGTCAACAACTCTAGATTAGCAACAAGGTTTCCAAACCATAAAAGAATACTTATAACTACAATAGTCACAAGCTTTCTCCATTATACATGCTCAACACTTTCACCAAACTTTTATCCATCAAAAACACAAAGAATAAAGAAAGGAATAATTAAGAACATCATATGTATAGCCTAGATCATAAGGAACAATTTCTTATCTAATAGTAAGTTGTAAAACTTACTAAATCCAAGCTTTTCTTTAGTTTTTCCTTTTCTCTTCACTTGCTTCCTTGGTTTTTCTTAATGGAGTTTATGTAAAGTGTATTAGGTTATCAAATGAAATGAAATGAAAACAATTATACTTAGGACAAGAATGCCCTTGGCCGAAATTGTGTATACAAATATACCAAATTTCATTTCAATTTCATTTAACTTTACATTTAGTCAACTTGCATAAATATCTTAATAACACTTATTAGATATTTAATTAAGTCAAAAAATGCAACTAAGAATAATATAACTCTTATATTTAAAGTGTAATGGCCGAAATAATGAAAATAAAGGAAAAAGATATTTTCATTTCAAACAATTTTTGAACAAATATTAAGAAGTCAAAATCAATTTGACAACCTTTTCCTTTAATGTATAAGTCAACAATTGCAACTTATAATCATTTCCTAACTTTATCATTTGGTGATATATTATATTTTAATTATATTAATCATTTAACAATTAAATAATTAATTAATTAATTAAATACAAATATATCAAATATATGTATATATTTACTTTAAATATCTCAAAATACATATATTGATGATATATGTCAAATACCTTTATTTGACTATTTATTAATGTGTATTTAATAATATCATATATTAAATACAAATACACATTAATTAGGAAATGACGGTTCGGCCCGTTCGCATGTATTTTTCGTTTAACGATTAAACGATTTATAAATAATCATCATTATTCATAAATGTTGCTCTAGTGCTCTACGAGTATGTTTCATTATTGAGACTCTCTAGATTCAGGTATATCCGTCACGAAATCCAATTTCATGTCCATAATCTATCCACCCGTAGATTATGACGATCACGGATAAACTAGCTGAATATACAGGTCGAGGTCATTGCATACGTATAATCCCTCCGTCACAGGTATCCAGATAATCCCAGAGATATAGATGTAAACGTCAAATCTCTATAGGTATTATCTCGTCGACGTATCTATTAGCAATCTCTAAATAACACTCGGAACTTACTTCCGATGTATACTGTGGCCACAGATTTAACAGACTGCTAAATATATATGGACTACCTATGCTCTGTACACAGAACTGACGGATCCTATCTTGACACACACAGGATATCCTGAGGATCGATCCACACCCAACGAACAGGCGGAGGTCTGATCTAAATAGATCGGTGACGTGACTGCCATCTAAGTGTGGAGGATGTCTCATACATCCACAGTGGTGTCTCAAGTCGAAGGACCACTATGCTACTCAACCCGAGAAGATTCTTATTGACGTTGGCGTACCATCCATTAAGAATCTTCGGTGAGCCGTTCAGTGTTTATCCACTATAAACACCTACACGTCTATACGAGTCTCCCTAGACTCATGGTTCATTGGGATAAACATCGGACCAAGTCTCGATATACGACATGTACTGGTCTCAACGGATTTGACTAACCGACCCGTGTTAGCAAATCTTGACCAGGAACTATGTTTGATAATATACATATAGCAGTGACACTTCCCAATGTCAATTACAAACTAACTTTGTAACTGTGTACTGCATTATATATTATCGGGCCTTTGTCTAATATATACATATCACTAAACCACATTTAGTTTCAATCTAATCGTAATCAGATCGAATACGTATATAAGAACAAGAGGTGCAACCATAAATAAGTAATATTATGGAATAAAGGGATGTTCGTATTCATGAATCAGACATAAATATGGTCCGGATTGGCGCTCTGAGCACCAACCACAACATATAAAAGGGGGGAAATCCCAATCGATAAGACAGCAAGTGATGAAAAAACCATTCACGTGAAAACAATACCAGGTCTCTAACCACTATTAAAGGGACAACATTACTAACCAGATCTCCAAGTCAAACAGAGTCCCGAAAATGAGAGAAAAAGATCGAAGAGGCAGGCAGAGTTGGAAAAAGGAAAAAGCTATGCATGAAACATAGGCAACCAGAGGTGGAAGCTTCTTCTTTAGTAAGGTGTGAAATGGAATTTAAGAAGACTCGTAACGGCCATCCACAGGCGTAAGGTGAAATAAATGTAAGGTGGGATGGATGCGTCCGTTAGCGACTAATGTCCGGGGTCCTTGTGTGGGAAAGTATTGCACCTCCCGAGTGCGAATGGGTTACGCTCGTTAACAACAGTTTGCCTGAGCTTCTCTACGTGGAGCATGCTGCTTTAACTGGGACCTTGGATTCTATAGACTGGGATTGGCCGAATGATGGGCCGGTCGAAGCAAACGGGTGATCATACAAAGTTTATTACTCAAAATAAGCCGTTTCGTCTTCTCCGATCGAAATTCGCTCCTCAGATTCTCTAGAGGGGATAGGCGAATGATGGGCCGGTCGATCAAAACGGGCTAGCTGAGGGCGAAAGGGAACGTCCGTCAGAACAACCCTCGGTGGCGTAGTGGTCTTCCTGAAACGAGGAGGAAAGAACGAACCGGGATGGAAGACTAAAAAAATTCACCTCGATCTCACGTCCAGTGCAATCAAGGTAAATTGGGGGACAATTTTAACAGCGAAAATCTCCACCATAGAACGAAATCGCCCTAGGACTAAAGAAAGAGCGAAGGGAAGAAGGCGATGGACCGAAGAGCGACAAAGAGCGTGGGGCGACATAGAACGAAATCGCCCTAGGACTACTAGATGATCCCGATCAAATGAAGACTCAAATGAGCATATTTTTATTTTTCATTTCTTAGATTGTAACTTTAGGACTGTAACTTGTGTGCTTGTGCCCCTTGGAGGTTTATTCACTCAATCAAACGCCCCTTGCTGGGACTTTGTCTCAGGAGATTTGAACCTTACACGCTCTTCTTTCTTCTCGCATAAAAATTGCGCAAACACCCGCAACGGGTATGATGCGGGTTGATAATTTATTTACATATGTGGGTGCGAGTTTGGTAATGACAAACCCACACCAAACTCTAACCACTGCCATATATATATATATATATATATATATATATATAAGATTAGCGATTGATGTATTTCATAAATATAGAAGGGGTGCATAATTATAACATCCGACCGAACAAACAGATTCAGATTAATTTAATCCTTAAAAGTATACAGTCAGCAATATTTACTTATTCACTCCATGAAAGCAAATCTTAAGAAACTTGAAGAAGGAAAGGCCAAATCAGCCCAATAACAAAAAGTTCAAAGGTCCTTTTCACAAATGGCCATTGCCATATAATGATGTTATGTCGGCGGTAAATATTTTTACTATTTTACCAAAATTAAAAATATCTAAATTCACCTAAAATCTTAATTTAAAATTCTCTGTCGCCAAAGAATATTTTAAGCCCCGTCTAAATGTTGGGTTATCATCCGAATAGCATCTAACCCGTTTGAGAATACTGACTTCGTTATAAATACTTTTAATTTATTCATTTTAATGAATTATTTTAATTGCACCTTAATATAATTTATTTTTAAATCTGTATTTTATATTGCACAATATATTATATAAAATAATATTAAAAAACTAAAATTATTTAAAATAAGAATAATAAATTTTTGTAAGAATAATAAAAACTCATAATCCAAATAAATGCAAAAAAAATGGTGATAAATAAAAATAATTTTCTAGCCCAAAATGTTCATAATTTATCTTATAAATAAATTGAAAAAAGAATTCGAAAAAAAACTCCTAAAGTTAAATTTCAAACCAATATTTGCGTCAAAAAATAACGTAAAAATTAAAAGAATTAAGTAACTGTTATATCTTTCAAAAAAAGAAAAGAAAAAGTAATTGTTATAAAACTTGAGAAAATATATATCTTGTATAACTGCAGGTTTTATTATTTCTAAATGAATAAACTTACAATAATTGCTCTTTATTTATTGGGAGAGATTAGGGTAAGATTGTTATTCCTAAGTAATGTGGATAAGTTACAAGTGTCAAGTATATATAAAGATTAAAAATGAGGGATCACATAATTTACAACACTCCCCTTAGACCCTACTACTTTAATTTTACACTACTTGTTTGGCCTAACATTACCTTATTAAAACCTTTCTACTAAAATCCAGTGGGACAAAACCTGGTCAAAGGAAAAAAGTACAATACACTTTTATCTAACTGTAATTCTTCAGTTAAGTGAATATGCTTCCCTTGATAAAATACTCCCTCTCAAACGATATCATCAGGATAATTTACTAAGTTAACGCATGTCAATGTTATATGTAAGCTTCTCAAAAGTTGATGTTGGTACAACTTTGGTAAATAAATTGTTGGACAGTTATGACTCATAGCGTCACTATTTGTACAGATCATGGTGTTGTTGTACAAATTAACTATGTGACAAAGGAAATTGTTCTCTTATCATTTGTGATTAGATCATCAAGATGTATAAATGATAGGAGGTCCTTATGATTAGTTCCTGGATTGAGATGATATGAGACAGTATCAATCCACGAAGGTTTAATCATTAAATATCCCTAGTCAGAGTATTATCGAGATTGGACATCAATAATGCGGAAAATACTAGTATTACACCTGTGCACGTTGTGAGGGCATAACAACATAGTTCTCATATATTTGGGTATATGATACTCATGCAAGTGTAGTAGGAGGTTGTGTTTTACCGATGGTACGGGAAACAGCTTCGCTCTGGATAGACCGCTCGGAATTCCATTGGTATTATGACTATGTGTCTATGGAAGTCCGAAATCAGGGTAGGTGTATTTGGTCTTAACCTGAGACTTGCACCGCTAATACTTGCGACAATCAATATACTTTGGTTTTAGGTCGTCCAGGGCTTTAACATGTTCTATGTACGCCTCTGCTGGGTATATTGAGAATCGTAGTGTGTTGGGTGTGATGTCGAGACGAAAGTATCACTCCAGTGAGATGATGGTCATGTAGGATACAGAACTGGTTCTCTTATATGCTGCAACTATCGGGATAAAATGACTAGGTCATGTTTATCCGATAATAGAGATTAGTTACCAGAGATCCGATATGTGCTTCGTACGGGGCAGACACAATTCCAGCCCAAGGCCTTGCACGTGACATCCGATACTGGATCGTATTACGCAATACTACGTATACTACGCCTGATATAGATCACATATTCCTGTAAGGATATTTCTGGAGAATTGGGTAGGCATGTCGCTTTGCTAGAAGCCAACCTTGTCTTGTAAATCGGTAAAAGCGTAGTACTAGGTACTTACGTGTTCGGATAGTCCGACGACCGTATTTACTGCCAACATATCCGGGGATCTCATGGGTCGCTTCCCGAAGATTCACCGATGACGTATGACTCGCACTTTATTAATCTGGGATTAATTAAGAGAGAGAGAAAATTAATCTGGGATTAGTTGCAGAGATATTTTATCTGGGATAAAATATCATTTAAAGAGAGAGAAACGATTAATTTGGAATTAATCGATAAAATAATATATTCGATATATTATACGAAATTGGATTTCGACGCGGAATTGAAATTAGATTTTAATTCTGGTGAACGAGTTAATTTAGAATTAATTCATTAGCGACGTGAATAGTGATTTCGCTAGGCATAATCATTTAATTACGTTGCAACGGAAAATTCGTTAATTTGGAATTAGCGAACCCGAGCCCGATAGTGTTTGCGAGCGCACTCGCATTTCGAATTCAAGTATGGCCCGCAAGTCACATCAAGCGTCAAATCATTAGTCACATCAGCTTCAAATCACATGTCACTTGAGTGATGATGTGACAATTTGATTGATTGACTGATTGATGGTAGTTGTTGGCAAAGCCTTTAATGGCTTGACTTTTGGAAAACCAAAAAGTTTGGTAAATGAATTTGGAAATTCATTTTTCTAATTTTGTATTAGATACACTTTTTTTCCAACAACAACTAACACCATTTTCTCTCCAATCTTCTCTCTTTCTCACACCCGGCTGTTTTTCTTCTGGTTTTCGGCTCACTGCCGAAAATGAAGAAGAAATGCAGGGGTGATTTTTGCGGCAAAAATTACCGAGTGCTAGCACACATCCGGAGTCTTGCGAACTTGATAGGGAAACCAACCCGTGGGCTTGGAATCACCACCCAAAAGCTTGGAGCTTGGACCGAAAATTGGAGGACAAAAGCAGTGGACTGCCAAGAGCTTCAATGGAGTTCAAAGGGCTTAAAAGTTTTGTTCTTCACCGCATCGCTCAACCGATTGTTGTGAGTATTCCGCGACTTCTTCGATGTATTCACATGTTGTTTCTTGCTTGTTATTCGATCCTCGGGACCGTAGATTTTCCCAACAATGGTATTAGAGGGAGTTAAAAGCATGAAACTTGATTTAGGGTTAAAATTGAGTAAATTGATTTTGAGCATGATTTGGTTTAATTGGATGATTGAGTATGCTTAAATGATGTTTAATTGAAGTTTGATTGGATCAATTTCATGAAATATTGTTTGGAACAATTTTGCCCAAAAATCTTGGCTTGGCCGAGAGGTTGTAGAACTCTAATGTCTTGGGATTTTTGATTTTTGATTCATTGGATGAGTTGGAATCATATTGGGAATATTGATTTAGGATTTAATTGGATTGAATTCGGAATTGAGTTGAAAAACCCTATATTACCGAGACAAAGGAAGCATGAAATGGGTTTGATTTTTGATTCAATTGTGTTGGGCACTAATTGATGATAATGAACATAATTATTAGGCTAATTGATATTTTGGAAATGTTAATTTTGGTAATTAATTATGTAATGCACTTTGGTTAATTAAATTGTGAAATTGGATTTTTGGAATTTAATTATGTTGGGCTAATTTTGGAAATTGGGCTTAAAAGTTGTAAATGGGCTAATTGGGCTTGGTTGTACCAAGTTAGGTTTAGGCTAAATTGGTTGGATCCAATTGGGCCAAAAACCGTTTCCATAAAGTCCAAATGCGACTAATGGACCTTAATTATTTTAATTGGGCCTAATGGGCCTAAATTGTTTTCTAGGCTTATGGGGTTATTCCTTGATTGGGCTCTGGTTATTGGGTTTGACCCAAGTTGACCAAAAGTCCACGCCTTAAAGAAATTAATTGAAAGCCCATTGGACTTTAATTAAATTAACGTTGGACGTTAATCGGGCTTTGAGACCCGTAATGATTAAATTTGGAATTTAAGTCGTAAAGGTTCGTCAAATAAAGTGTAGTATTTAATTTGGAATTAAATAGCGAATTAGTATTAAATACATATTAAATTGGATTTAATGTTGTAGTTTAATTTAATTCAAGAATTCGTACTTTGAGTACTTATTCGCAAAACGAGTTGGACTCGCGCAAAATCAAATCGTTGTTTGAACATTGGATGGTCATTAATATTCAGATTAATTAATTGGATTAGATTGATTGATAACATGCTTGTGTGAATACATGGTTGCGATGCATGAATAATGTATATCGGATGGATATTAGATGGGTGGGGCAATTTTAGAAATTGTTGTAATAAATTTAGAATTTATTAATTGGACCTGCGTGTCCAGCCTATTACCTCCTTACTCTTTGTATTTCTCTTCTCACCTATTCCCCTCAATATAAATGAGGTTTCTTTAGAAGTGTTATGTAACGGGTAGAAGCAATACTTGTGCTAGCGGGAGAGAGGAAATGGAGAGATTTGTTCTCGGAACAATGTGTAAAGTATCTATCCGCATATCATTATTATTTATTTTACGTGCTTTATTATGTGTTTAGAATGCATGTTTAAGGGTGTATGATGATGAGACCTTAACAAAGATAATAAATTGGTTGCCAATTTGCACGCGAAAAACCCTCATAAAATATTAAACGTTTTTCCTTCCATTGAGTGATTCTTACTCAAGATCCAAGATTGGCATTGGTTTGTTGGCCAAAGTCAAGGCCTTTGTCCGTCGAGGATGTGTTTGAATCATGAAGGCTTTGTTCCATATAGTGTCTTGTCCAAGTTGTGATTTATTGGCCAAAGTCAAGATCACTTCTTGTCCATCGACATTGATTACAAAGCTTTCCATGGTCAATGGGTCACTCTTAACTGGGATCACTAAGTTTGTTGTGCCAAAGCCAAGGCTTAGTTGATTCAGAGGAAAAAGGTTAGGCAATATATTGGATATATTGGCATATATAAGATATATGTTTCGGACTTGGATGTCCACCTACTGGATCTAGGAATTGGATGGGATTCAATTGATCTTAGAGATCTACCTAGTTAATTATCATACAATTTGTTGGCCAAAGTCAAGATTGTGTGTTATTTAAAGGGATCCTAGCCCACTAGGAAACAAGGTTTCCCGAGTACTCCACAGAGGGTTAGAAGCTCGCCAAAAAATAGTGGGAGGCAAGTATTAAATTTGCAATATTCGTTTAGTAACTTTCCATACGCGCTCATTTCAAATATTACGTCAAATAAATTATTTATTAGTTGGACTAATAATTAATTGTTATTTAATTAAAACAGTTGGACTGTATTGAAACTATTTCATTTATAGTTGATTATATAATGGATTATAGTAATCAATATATTTGAATTAATAAATTGAATTATAGTTGATTTTATAATTGGATTATAGTAATCAATATAATTGAATTTAACCTATTAAATTATAGTTGATTATATAGTTGGACTATAGTAATCATTATAATAAATAGTACCAAAAATTGTTGATTAAATAGTTGGACTATTAGAATCAAGATAATTGAAAGATTAGTGTTTAAAACATAATCCTGGGGAAAATGTATTTAAACGACTTTAATTTTCAAATTGGGAATAAATTCCAGGATAATCCTGAAAACTAATAAGTTACTTTATTTGATAAAATAACATATTAGGCCTAAGCCCGGAGTTAAGCAAATAGTAGAGCATAATCTTTGGAAGATTTATGTAATGATAACTTTAGTGCTTAATCCATTAAGCTTGCCAAATAGACTCCTTAATTTCTTAATCAGAACTAAGGATTAGATCCTTAAAGTATGATAATGAAATTGAAGGATCTTCATAAATCTATTCTTAGATCTTAGAAGTACTTAATTGCAATAGTAAACTATTGGAGAGTTAATGACTATTCTACAGGAGATAAAGTCAAAGTTTGCAATAAGGCAAGAAGCGCAAGGCGCACTTTACTTCAACATCCCAGAAGGCCAAGGCTAGGCCAAAGGCTTCTGGAGTGTGGAAAAGGGAAAAGGTAAAATCATTATAATATTCTAGGAAGATAAAGGACATATCCCAAAATGTCTGGCTAAATTGTGGCAAGCGGGATCGCGGAAGCGTGACTGCCGTTTGAACAAAGGAGACATGAATGAATTGAAGACGAGCAAGGCTCTGACTTCAAATATATTTGTCATAATTATGTTCACTACTAGTATTAAAATTGGATTTTAAATACTTAGTGTGGTACATAAATATGTACTCGTGTGCAAAATCTGCTATGAGCAGGATACTGACTTCAGTTGAGATTTATCTGCGAATTGAAAACGGGACGAAAGTCGCTGTTTTAACCGTAGATACCCAAGTTTAGGAACTACCCTTCGGGTGTGTACCTAAATTTGGAAACTGTTAAAATGTAACTAGTTTGACTAGATACATTATCTATATATTTAGGTTTAATCCGTTGCGGATGTACCTTTATATTCTAGAACACTAAAGTGTTTTATTATATAAAGATGATATTGAGATAAACACATTAGATGTGAATAACAGTATTTATATTTTGAATATAAAAGGATCTCAAACATATAACATGACAAACAAATAGCTCAAACTGATTAGATCAGTTGAAACTTAATTGTGGCATTAATGTCGGGACACAATTAAACAAGACTCGTATATCCACACTTTTGAAGAGTGGATACTAGGACAAATTTGATTCTATTCAAATAAAGTCTACGAATCTAGTTTATTAGGCAAAGTGCATGTCACAATATTTACTTGGTAAAAGTGTAAGTGCCACCGATCTGTTAGCCCTAGTTCATAGTGAAGCAAGTGGGCCCATGTCTAGCTAGGCTAGAGGCGGATATGAATATTTCGTGACCTACACGGATGTGGCATCGCATTATGGTTATATGTGTTTCTTTTGAAACACAAATCGGAAACTTTTACAGTTTCGACACGAAGTAGACAAACAGATCGGCTAAAGTATTAAACCATCACGGTTAGACCATGATGAAAATACTTAAGCAATAAGTTTCTCATATACTTGAAAGAGTATAGTATTCTTTCAATGAGGACTCCTTCCGGAACATGTCAGTTTGACGATGTGTACGAACGGAGAAACCGAATTTTATTGGACATGATAAGGTTAATCTTGAGTCGCTCCGAGCTACCATTTCCTTCAAAGGGATAAGCTTTATCCAGTGCAAAACTTATTTAGAATAAGGTTCCATAAAAATCAGTTAGATAGACTTCATATTAGATATGAACAGGAAAGAAACTGGGTTTTCTCATTCCTGAAGATTTGGGTATGCTAGGCATATGTTTGGATGATACCAAACTAGAACCCCAATCGGATAAGTGACAAAGTTGTGGTTTATCCTAGAAAAACCTAAGTATAGTACTTATACAACTCACAAGAGAACAATGTTTTGTTTCTCACCATGCGGTTTTCCTAAGAGGAATACCTATATGCAGTGGTAAGTGGGAGGAAAGTAAAACTCGATGAGAAGAAGTAATATACTGTTCCAGGCACCGATTCCTTAATGGAACACAAATAGTTCATCAAGGATGTAACTATACCAGTAATCTTCGAATACACAAGAACCACGTAAGTCGGAGAGAATCAGAAAACAACCTGGGGTATGGGTTTCTGATCTCACCTAATAAAGATGTCAATCTTATTGAGGAATACGAACTGACTACGTATGAGGTAGTGATACAAGGTATCGACTCTCTATAATGGCAAAGTGCCATGATATCCGAAATGGATTCCATCTATACCAACCAAGTTTGGATACTAGTTGTTGTACCGCAAGGCATTGTGCCTATTGGTACTATATAAGTCTTCAAGGAAGACATACATGGAAGGCAATATACCAACGTACTAAGCTAGGCTTGTAGCGAAAAGGTATCGTTATCAACATTGTGTCGATTACAACGAAACCTTTTACTTGTTGCCATGGTAAATCCATTTGGATAATGCTTGCTGATGCTGCATGTTTCATTTATGAAATGTGGCAGCTGAATGCCAAAGCCGATTTCCTTAACGGAAACCTTTTGGAGGATGTTTACAACATCCTAACGGTTTTGTCGTACCATAACTAGCAAACAATGTTTGCAGTTTATTCGATCCATGGATGGATTGAAGCAAGCATAATGTTCTTGGAATTATCATTTTGATGTAATCATAATGGTATATGATTTAATTCAAAATGAAAATGATTCTTGTGTATATAAGGAGGTTAATGGGAGCGCACTGACAATAAATTGTCCTATAAAATAATGATAATATGTCATTTCTTGGAAATGATATTCCCATATACAATCGGTGAAAGCTTGGCTTTCATGAAAAATTATCCGTAGAATTCTTGAGAGAAACAACCTTTATTCTAGGAATAAAGATCTGCTGGGATAGATCTAAAAGTTGTTAGTACTCTCCGAGAAATCGTACATTGAAATATGTACGCGTCCTGGTGTCTCATACGCTTTGAGTATATGGAGTCACAATCAGGCCAATCCTAATGATGGTCACTGGATTGATGTTAAAAACATCCTTTAGTATCTTAGAGAACTAAGGATACTGTCTTAAACTATGGAGAATGAGAACTTGAAGTGACTGGGATCACTGCTGCAAGTTTCCTAACCGATAATAACGACTATGAGTTGTAACAACGGTACTACAAAGTTTGAATAACGGAACAGTGAGCTGGAAATCTTCCAAGCAAGATACTGTTACTGAATAAACAACAAACGCGGGTTATTGCTGCAGCTGAGGCAGCAACAGAAGCCATTTGGGTCGATAATAAATCCTAATCAGATTAGGAATAATTCTGTTAGTAGCTGAGTTAGGCTACAACGCAGGCTAAAGAATTAATGGTCTCATCAACGATCCAGATATATACTTCGATATTTATCTGATTCATTCGGATCATACATCGTGGCGATGTGATGATCGAATAAATCGCATCAGATGATAATCATGAAAATCCACAGACGAAAGTATTTTCTCAGTAATTTGAGCGAACCGTACATATTCGGGTGTAGGACACTTGAGTGACTGGCTATAGGCCAAGTGGGAGATTGTTGGACAGTTATGACCAACAGCGTCACTATTTGTACAGATCATGGTGTTGTTGTACAAATTAACTATGAGACAAAGGAAATTGCTCTCTTATCATTTGTGATTAGATCACCAAGATGTATAAATGATAGGAGTTCCTTATGATTAGTTCCTGGATTGAGATGATATGAGACAGTATCAATCCACGAAGGTTAATCATTAAATATCCCTAGTCAGAGTATTATCGAGATTGGACATCGATAATGCAGAAAAGACTAGTATTACACTTGTGCGCGTTGTGAGGGCATAACGACATAGTTCTCATATATTTGGGTATATGATACTCATGCAAGTGTAGTAGGAGGTTGTGTTTTACCGATGGTACGGGAAACAGCTTCGCTCTGGATAGACCCCTCGAAATTCCATTGGTTGTATGACTATGTGTCTATGGAAGTCCGAAATCAGGGTAGGTGTATTTGGTCTTAACCTGAGACTTGCACCGCTAATACTTGCGACAATCAATATACTTTGGTTTTAGGTCGTCCAGGGCTTTAACAGGTTCTGTGTACGCCTCTGCTGGGTATATTGAGAATCGTAGTGTGTTGGGTGTGATGTCGAGACGGAAGTATCACTCCAGTCATAATGGAGATGATGGTCATGTAGGATACATAATTGGTTCTCTTATATGCTGCAGCTATCGGGATAAAATGACTAGGTCATGTTTATCCGATTATAGAGACTAGTTACCAGAGATCCGATATGTGCTTCATACGGGGCAGACACAATTCCAGCCCAAGGCCTTGCACGTGACATCCGATACTGGATCATAATACGTAATACTACATATACTACGCCTGATATAGATCACATATTCCTGTAAGGATATTTCTGGAGAATTGGGTAGGCATGGCGCTTTGCTAGAAGCCAACCTTGTCTTGTTAATCGGTAAAAGCGTAGTACTAGGTACTTACGTGTTCGGATAGTCCGACGACCGTATTTACTGCCAACATATCTGGGGATCTCATGGGTTGCTTCCCGAAGATTCACCGATGATGTATGACTCGCACTTTATTAATCTGGGATTAATTAAGAGAGAGAGAAAATTAATCTGAGATTAATTGCAGAGATATTTTATCTGGGATAAAATATCATTTAAAGAGAGAGAAACGATTAATTTGGAATTAATCGATAAAATAATATATTCGATATATTATACGAAATTGGATTTCGACGCGGAATTGAAATTAGATTTTAATTCGGGCGAACGAGTTCATTTAGAATTAATTCATTAGCGACATGAATAGTGATTTTGCTAGGCATAATCATTTAATTACATCGCAAGGGAAAATTCCTTAATTTGGAATTAGCGAACCAGAGCCCGATAGTGTTTGCGAGCGCACTCAAATTTGGAATTCAAGTGCGGCCCGCAAGTCACATCAAGCGTCAGATAATTAGTCACATCAAGCGTCAAATCACATGTGACTTTGAGTGATGTGACAATTTGATTGATTGATGGTAGTTGTTGGCAAAGCCTTTAATGACTTGACTTTTGGAAAACCAAAAAGTTTGGTAAATGAATTTGGAAATTCATTTTTCTAATTTTGTATTAGATACACTTTTTTTCCAACAATAACTAACACCATTTTCTCTCCAATCTTCTCTCTTTCTCACTCCCATAGTGGGCTGTTTTTCTTCTGGTTTTCAGCTCACTGCCGAGAATGAAGAAGAAGTGCAAGGGTGATTTTTACGAAAAAAATTACCGAGTGCCAGCACACATCCGGAGTCTTGCGAAGGTGATATGGAAACCAACCCGTGGGCTTGGAATCACCACCCAAAAGCTTGGAGCTTGGACCGAAAATTGGAGGACAAAAGCAGTGGACTGCCGAGAGCTTCAATGGAGTTCAAAAGGCTTAAAAAGTTTTGTTCTTCACCGCATCGCTCAACCGATCATTGTGAGTATTCTGCGACTTCTTCGATGTATTCACATGTTGTTTCTTGCTTGTTATTCGATCCTCGGGACCGTAGATTTTCCCAACATAAATCAATAAAGTTATTAGTAGAATGTATTTACTTGGCATCAATTTACTTGCTCTACTGGAGCTCATGAGTGTAGAAGAACTTTAGTGTCGTATGCTTGGTTCTGTCACCGTTAATGTACTCTCATCTAATTTATGCAATACATGGAGCATTATCTTAATATATCACTGTTGGAATATTTATAGTAGAGTTTAAATTGCATGTGCTTTGAATGTGATGGATAAATGACCTTAACCATATACATTCTCTGCTTATTTCATATAGTGCAAGTATCTCTGACTGATTGGAAGATATAGTAATAAAAGACTACTTCGTAAATCACCATGAAATTGTCATGTTATTGTTGGGACGAATCTGGATCCCCTGTGGTCGGATAGGAGCCTCTTGCAAGGGAAACATGTTGAATCGACTGTTAGACAATTATGACCCATAGCGTCACTATTTGTAAAAGATATTGTGGTTTTTGTACAAATTAATTATGTACCAATTGAAATTGCATTTTATCATTTTGTAATTTGATTACTTAAATATATAAATGATAAAAGTCCTTATGATTAGTTCCAGATTATAAGATATGAGACAGTATCAATCCATAATGGTTTAATCATTAAATATCCATAATCGTAGTATTATCGAGACTGGACATCGATAATGCGGAATAGACTAGTATTGCACTTGTGCGTGTTATGGAAGCGTAACGACATAGTTCTCATATATTTAAGTATTGGATACTTATGCAAGTGTGATAGGAGGTTGTGTTTACCGATGGTACGGAAACAACTTAGTTCTGGATAGACCCTGCGGAATCCCATTGGTAGTATGACTATGTGTCTATGGGAATCCGCATAAGGGTAGGTGTATTTGGTCTTAACCTGAGACTTGCATCGCTAGTACTTGCGACAATCAATACGCTTTGGTTTTGGTCGTCTAGGACTTTAACAGGTTCTGTGTACGCCTCTTCTGGGTTTATTGAGAATCGTAGTGTATTGGGTGTGATGTCAGGATGGAAGTATCACTTCAGTCATATGGAGATGATGATCACGCAGGGATACAGAACTGGTACTCTAAATGGTTGCAACCATCGGGATTATATGACATGGTCATGATTATCCGATTAAAGAGACTAGTTGCTTGTAATCCGATATATGCTTCCTACGGGGCAGACACTATTCCAGCCCCAGTCCTTGCATGTGACATCCGATACTAGATCGCAATACGCAATACTACGTATACTACGCCTGATATAGATTATATATTTCATTAAGAATATTTCTGGAGAATTGGGTAGGCACGATGCTTTGCTAGAAGCCAACCATGTCTCGTAAATCAGTAAAAACGTAGTACGAGGTACGTACATGTTCGGATAGTCCGACGACCGGATTTACTACCAACATATCTAGGGATCTCTTGGGTCGCTTCCCGAAGATTCACCGATGACGTATGATTCGAGCATAATTAATCTGGGATTAATTACGGAGATTTTATCTATGATAAAATACTATTGCTAGAAGCCAACCATGTCTCGTAAATCAGTAAAAACGTAGTACGAGGTACGTACGTGTTCGGATAGTCCGACGACCGGATTTACTACCAACATATCTAGGGATCTCTTGGGTCGCTTCCCGAAGATTCACCGATGACGTATGATTCGAGCATAATTAATCTGGGATTAATTACGGAGAGATTTTATCTATGATAAAATACTATTAGAAGAGAGAGAACGATTAATTTGGAATTGTTAGGAAACATAATCCCTAATATATTTACATGTTTGTCCTATTAGGATCTAACCATACATGTATTACTAGTCTTAGATTTATTTACATGCTAACTGAAATAAATCTATACTAACCACAACACAATTGCATACCTTTTATGCTTGTAGAGACCTCTTAATCAAACTTAATTGATTGCTTAACTCAATAAGCAAATGGTCTTATTTATAGGATGGAAACCAAGTCACTATTAGCTCACATGCATGGATTACTATTAATCCTTGATTACTATTTAATCACATGCATTGATTACTATGTAATCACATGTATTTGGATGCATAATGACTTTCTCTAACCCTTCCAAAAATGTTACCATCATGGGTGTACCATATGTTCCCCATTTAACATTTTACTAATTGTTGTCACTTAACAACTCTTGTTGTTACTTAATTATTTGATTAACAACTCTTGTTGTTTACTTAGTAATGAAATCATTACTAATTGTTGTTATTTACAACACCACATAATTAGCTTAATAATTTCCAAGATGAAATTATTACTAATTGTTGTTATTTAGCAACACCACATAATTAGCTTAATAATTTCCAAGATGAAATTATTACTAATTGTTGTTATTTAACAACACCAAATAATTAACAACAATTAATTTCCAACATCTCTTACTCACACATGATGGGATCAACAATTTTTATTATCTCTACAAGAATAATTCATACTTTGCAATTGTGCCGTGCGACCAGCATACTTCGAGAGCTCACTTGCTATACATCTGTTAGGAATATATAGCCGCTCGAAAAATGGATAGAACCATAGTGGATTATGTATGCAGTATCCTCGATCATTTATCACATTAAATCTCTCTATCTCTTTTCGAATGTAATATTTATTTTGTATTCACAATCATGTTTGATCACATAGAATTACATAATTGGTCGACCAGTGAATACAAGCTAATGTTATATTACTCATATAATGATCTTTCTCCTTTCTCGAATCTCTCAACTTTGATTCAATTCGCTTTTCCAGAGATGTCCTTTCAGATCGAATCTCTCATGATCCTTCAGTAACATTCCAAGATAACAATCATCAAATCTAAGTTTTAAGAAGCAGACAAGAGTCTAAAGAGTACAATGTGAGAATGAAATAATCTCAAGGGTCTCACACAATATCAATACTGAGATCTTTACTTGTATTACCTTCAATAGCCGCAAATGTACACATGGTATGAAAACATTTGCTACGGTATTCTCTCCTTTCCCATGGAGCGCATGTCTCATAAAATACCGTACAGATTATAGTTCAGACAAACACAATGTCTAACTCATAAGTGACATTAAGACAAATAAGGTGAAACGAACTTATTCACCTTAGGTCATATCACAGAAAAAGTGACCTTATAACGACATTACTTAATTTTCAAGCTTGAGCTCTCTAAATTATCACTCAGATAATTATCTTAAAATTTGTCTCATCTCCCATTAACACAAAGTAATGGAGGCGATTGCCCGTGTGAGACGGCCAATCATTCACTTGTCCGACATATTTCTCATACTAACTAATAGTATATTTGTTTAAACATGTATCAACATAATAACATGTAAGCATTGAACACAAATATCAATGAGTATTAACATTAGTAAACATTATTTGGGAAAAAATACATATCATAATATGTAAGCACATTAACATCTACGCAATCTCTGAGATTTTACATGTCTAACAAAGACATCTCTAGGAACAGGCTTGGTCAATGGATCTGCTACCATTTCTTGCGTAGAAATGTACTTCATGTTTACCTCTTCTCGTGCAACTATGTCTTTCACAAAGTTATATTTGGTATCTATATGTTTCATTTTACAATGGAATTTTGGGTCTTTTGTGTAGGCTATCGCTGCTTCACTATCACAGTTAACTAATACTGGACCAGAAGCTTCATTTGACATACCCAAATGATCCAAGAACCTTTTCAACACACAGCCTCTTGTACTGCTGATGAAAAGGCCACAAATTCATCCTCCATTGTGGATAAGGCTATACAGATTGTTTCTTACTTCTGCTCCATAAAATGGCACCATTGTTTAGCAAGAAAACAAAACCGGAGGTAGATTTTCTTTCATCTAAATCTCCTCCCCAGTCAGCATCAGTATAACCTCTCAATTGCACATCATTTCCTTGATAACACAATAAGTAATCAGCTGTCCCTCTCAGATACCAAAATATTCTTATAACTGCTTTCCAATATGCTAGTCTTGGATTGGATTGGTATCTACTTACCATTCCAATAGCGAAACAGATATCAGGTCTTGTTCACAACATTGCGTACATTAAACTTCCAACTGCATTTACATAAGGAACTTTCTTTCTTCATTTTTCTTTTCCTGTGGAGTTTCAGGACACAATCTACGACTCAAAGCTTCAGTTTTCGTGATAGGAGTATCAATAGGTTTGCAAGCCTGTATTTGGAAGCGTTCAAGAATTTTCTTTATATATGACTCTTGTGAAAGAGATAATAAATTCTTTGAACGATTTCTTGAGATCTTAACCCCAAGAATATATGCAGCTTCACCCATATCTTTCATCTCGAAGTTAGATGATAACCATTCTTTAATGTGTTTTACAAATTCCTTATCATTTCCGGCTATAAGTATATCATCCACGTACAAAGATAAGATAATGAACTTATCTTTATCTCTCTTGGTGTACACACAATGATCTTCATCTATCATTGTGAAATCATTCGAAATGATTGTATTATGGAATCGTATATACCATTGTCTAGACGATTGCTTGAGACCATATATAGACTTTAAAAGTCTACATACTTTCTCCTTTTCATTTTCTTTTATGAAGCCTACTGGTTGTTCCATGTAGATTTCTTCATCAAGTTCTCCATTGAGAAAAGCAGTCTTTACATCCATTTGATGTAATTCTAGATCCATACTTGTTACTATAGCCAGAATCAATCGAATTAAGGTAACCTTACAACAGGTGAAAAAGTCTCTTCGTAGTCAATTCATTCCTGTTGCGTATACCCTTTTGCCACAAGTCGTGCTTTATATCTTTCGATATTGCCATCGGCATTACGCTTTATTTTAAGAACCCATTTGTTCTTAACAGCGTTGCGTCTTTTGGGTAGATCAACCAATTCCCAAACTTGGTTGGACCTCATTGACTCCATCTCTTCTTCCATTGCTTTCATCCATTTTTCCTTAGCAGGACACTGAAGAGCCTCTTTTATGTTTCTAGGTTCTTCATCATCTTGAGGTAGAATCATAAAGGTTTCTCCTTCGATATCGAAATGACATCGAGGAATGCCTATACGATTACTACGTCGCAATTGGGATTCTAGTGGTGGAACTGATTCCTCACTTTCGATATTATTCCCATTTGAATCGTGCACATTGCTCCCACTTGGATTATGTACATCACTCCCACTCGGATCACGTAAATGAGACTCGTGTGAAACTAATTCATCATTTTGAGATTCATGTGAAACAGATTCATCATGTTTTCTCAATTTTCTCTCATCACTCCCACTTGAATTAGGTAAACCCGAGTGTTCACCAATCATGTGATCCATGTGATCCTGAGTTTCATATAGAGATAAATCTTGACCTATCTCACCCTGCTTAGGAAAATCATTTTCTAAAAATGTGATATCTCGTGATTCAAATTCTGTCATGCCTCCACTTTCATGTTCACCTATACAAACATATCCTTTTGATTGTTTAGAATATCTTATGAAGATACTCTTTTTTCCTATTGGGCCTAACTTTCCATGTTCGTGAGAAAGCACTGTTGGATAATATGACCCATAGCGTCACTATTTGCACAGATCATTGTGTTGTTGTAGCAAATTAACTATGTAATAAGGAAATTGCACTCTCATCATTTGTGATTAGATCACCATAGATATATAAATGAAGAGAGGTCCCTATGATTAGTTCCTGGATTGAGATGATATGAGACAGTATCAGTCCACGAAGGATTAATCATTAAATATCCCTAGCCGTAGTATTATCGAGACTGGACATCGATAATGCGGAATAGGCTAGTATTGCACTTGTGTGCGTTGTGAGGGCACAACGGCATAGTTCTCATATATATATAAGTGTTGGATACTTATGCAAGTGCGATAGGAGGTCGTGTTTCACCGATGGTACGGGAAACAGCTTCGCTCTGGATAGACCCCTCGGAATCCCATTGGTATTATGACTATGTGTCTATGGGAGGCCGAAATCAAGGTAGGTGTGTATAGTCTTAACCTGAGACTTACATCGCTAATGCTTACGACAATCGATATACTTTAGTTGAGGTCGTCTAGGACTGTAACCGGTTCTGTGTACGCCAATGCCGGGTATATTGAGAATCGTAGTGTATTGGATGTGATGTCAAGACGGAAGTGTCACTCCAGTCATAATGGAGATGATGTCACGCAGGATACGGTATTAGTGCTCTTAAAGTGATGCGCATCCAATCGTGATATTATGACCAGGTCATGAATATCCGATTATAGAGACTAGTTACCAGACATCCGATATGTGTTTCGGACGGGGCAGACACTTATCCAGCCCCAGCCCTAGCACGTGATTATCCGATACTGGGCCGATATGCACAATACTTAGTATACTACGCTTGATACAGATCTAAATATTCTTAAATGGATATGTCCGGAGAATTGGGTAGACTTGGTGCTTTGCTAGGAGTCGACCTTGTCTCGTAAATCGGTAGAACGTAGTACTTGGTACGTACGTGATTCGGATACTCCGACGACCGTATTTACTGCCAGATTATCCGGGGATCTCATGGGTCGCTTCCCGATAATCCACCGATGACGCACAACTCGCACTCTTGAATAATCTGGGATTATACAGAAGAGAGAGAAAATTAATCTAGGATTAATAACGGAGATATTTTATCTGGGATAAAATGTCGTCTAAAGAGAGAGAACGATTAATTCGAATTAATCGATGTATTAATATATTCGATATATTAGACGAAATTAGATTTCGACGCGGAATTAAAATCAGATTTTAATTCGGCAAACGAGTTAATTTAGAATTAATTCGTTAGCGACGTAAATAATAATTTCGCCAGGCGCAATTATTTATTAAATTCGATTGAATTAACGTCGCGACGTAAGCTCGGTATTTCGGAAATATCGAACCCGAACGCGTGAGTGCACGTGGGCCCACTTTCATTGGAAACGTGTGGGGCCCACATGACACATGTCATTCTAATGCTTTGCATGTAGATTGTGTACATTGCACTCAATGTCATTGCATGGAGTTTGAGTGTTTGACACTCTAAGCCATTGCATGTTATGTGTCATAATTTTATTATTAATTTAATGAAAATTATGGCATAAATATAAATTGATTTTTGGTAAATCATTTTAATAACTTAATACACAATCAAACTCTCTAATTCTCTATTCTCACCTCACGCCCAAACTGAAAAATGTTACTGGTTTTGGAAGCCAAAAACCGTGAGCAAGGGAAGCCAAGAGTTGGTTTTCATGGTGAAAACCGCAAGTGCTAGCACACTACGAGTCTTGCGAAGGTGGTAGGGAGGTTCACCCATGAGCCGGGATCCATTGGACGAAGCTCGGAGCTCTTTCTTCACTCAATTTCTGTTTTTGTAGGACATGGACTGTTGCAGTGGTGAGATCAAGGCAGTGCGTTTTTGGGCTTGAATCGTCTCCAAATCGACATAACCGATCAATGTGAGTATTCCGCTACCTCCGTGGTGTGTTCACACATTATTTCATGTCTTGTTTGATCTTGGGACCTTAGATAATTACCAACAATGGCATCATGAGCTAATGTTGCAAGCATGAAAATGTAGGGCTTAAAATTTGGGTAAATGTTTGTTGAGCATGATTTGACTTAATTGGTTGTTTAAGTATGCTTATAACATGTTTAATTTCATTTTGGTTGGACCAATTTGTTGAAAAATGATTTAGAATTATTTTCCCCAAATTTTTGCATCTTGGCCGAATATGTGACTATATTGGGTATTTTGATTTTGAGCATGATTTGGTTAAATTGATTAATTGAGCATGTTTAAATGATCTTTAATTGAAGATTGATTTGATCAATTTCAACAAAATATGATTGGATCAATTTTGCCCAAATTGGAAGTGTTGGCCGAATGTGTGATGTGTTTGGAATTTGGAATTTTTTCATTTTGATTCATTGGATGGGTTGTAATGTTGATGGATGATGTTAATTTGAAGTCAATTAGATTGAATTTTGAATTGAATATAAAATCCCAAAAATTATCACCTTGGCCGAAAGTTAAGGTATTTGGGTTCTTGGAATTTTTTGATTTATGATTCATTTGATGAGTTGACTCATTTAGGTTGATGTTAATTTGATATAATTGGATTGGATTTTGAATTGGACAAAACCACCCCAAAATCTTGTGTTTGCCGAATGTGTATGCCCTTTATATTGTCTTGGTATTTTTGATTTTATGACATTGGATGTGTATGTAATCAAATTGGATGGTGATTTAATGTCGATTGTAGTTCGATTGGATTGAAACCGAATCCGATCGGACAAAAAAATCCCTCCTTGGCCGAGAGCTTAGTAGCATGTAAATGGTTTGATTTTTTTCAATTTGTGTGTTGGACATATGATATGAATCAAGCATGATTAATTGGACTAATATGGTGTTTTAAAAATGTTGATTTAGTTGATTAATCATATAATGCACTTTTGATAATTATTATGCAAATTGGATTTTTGGATTTATTAATTGGGCCTAATTTTGGAAATTAGAATTTAAAATTGTAATTGGGCCTATTGGGCTTGATTTATCAAGTTTGGTTTAGGCCAAGTGGATTGGATCCAATTGGGCCCAAAACCTTAACCATAAAGCCCAATTGCGATTAATGAACCTTTAAAGTTCAATTGGGCCTAATGGGCCAAGATTGATTTATGGGCTTATGGGGTAAATCCCGGATTGGACTTTGGTTATCGGTTTGACCCGAGTTGACCAAAAGTCCACGCCTTAAGAAATCAATCAAAAGCCCATTGGACTTTAATTGAATTGACGTTGGACGTTAATCGGTCTTTGAGACACGTTACGATTAGATTTGGAATTTAAATCGTAAAAGGTTTATTAAATAAAAGTGTAATATTAATTTGGAATTGAATAGTGAATTAGTATTAAATACATGTTAAATTAGATTTAATGATGTAGTTTAATTTAATTCATGAATTCGTACTTTAAGTACTTATTCGCAAAAACGAGTTTGACTCGAACAAAATCAAAATCAAATCGTTGTTTGAACATTGGATGATCACTTAATTATCAGATTAATTATTTGATTAGATTGATTGATAGCATGCTTATGTGTGTGAATACGTGGTTGTGTTGAATGAATAATGTATATCGGATGGATATTAGTCGGGTGGGCAATTTTAGAAATTGTTGTAATAAATTCGATTTATTAAATTGGACCTGCGTGTCCAGCCTTATCACTCTCTTTCTCTTTGTATTCTCTTCTCACCTATTCCCCTCTATGTATATGAGTTTCTTTAGAAGTGTAGTGTAACGGGTAGAAGTAGTACAAGTGCTAGCTTGAGTGAGAAAGGGAGAGATTTGATCTAGGATCAATGTGTTAAGTATCCATCCGCATATCATTATTATTTTATTTCATACTCGCTTTATTATGTATTTAGAATGCATGTTTAAGGGTGTATGATGATGAGACTTAACAAAGATAATTAAATTGGTAGCCAATTTGCACGCGAAAAACCCTCGTTAAATATCAAGCGTTTATTTTCCTTCCATTGAGTGATTCTTACTCAAGATCCGAGATTGGCAGGGGTTGTTGGCCAAAGTCAAGCCCTTGTCCGTCAAAGATGTGTTTTAATCACGAGGCTTTGTTCCATATCGGTGTCGTGTCCAAGTTGTGGTTTGTTGGCCAAAGTCAAGACCACTTCTTGTCCATTGACATTGATTACGAAGCTTCCATGTCAATGGGTCCGCGCTTGACTGGGATCACTAGGTTTGTTGTGCCAACCAAGGCCTAGTTGATTCAGAGGAAAAAGGTTAGGGTATATATTGGATATATAGGCATATATAAGATATATGTTTAGGACTTGGATGTCCACCTACTGGATCTAGGAGTTGGATTAGATCCAATTGATCTTCGAGATCTACCTAGTTAATTATCATACAATTTGTTGGCCAAAGTCAAGATTGTGTGATATTTAACGGGATCCGAGCCTAGCCCACTAGGAAACACGGTTTCCCGAGTACTCGACAGAGGGTTAGAGGCTCGACGAAAAATAGTGGGAGGCAAGTATTGAATTTGCAACATTCGTTCGAATACTCGCTAAACGCGCTCATCTATATTTTACTCGTCATATTAATCAAAAGTATTAGTTGGACTAATATTTTATGTTGTTTTTAAATATATAATAGTTGGACTATATACAACTCATTCAATATATAGTTGATTTTATAATTGGATTATAGTAATCAATATAATTGAATTAAAATGATAGTTGATTTTATAATTAGATTATAGTAATCAATATTAAAATTATAGTTGATTAAATAATTGGATTATTGTAATCATTATAATAAATAGTACCTTATTAAATTGATTAAATAGTTGGACTATTAAAATCAAGAAAGAATTGAAAAGTTGAAATATAAAATATAATCATTGGATTAAATGCTTTAAATGATTTAATTTTCATATTGGGAACTAATAATAGGTTAATTTATTTGATAAAATAACTTATTATGACTAAGCCCATAATTAAGCAAATAGTAGAGCATAAAGTCTTTGGAAGATTTATGTGATGATGACTTTAGTGCTTAATTAATATACTTATAATAAATCTATCTTTAGATTTAAAAGTATTAAAGTTGCAATTAATTGACTATTCTAGTGGAGAAAAGTCAAAGTTTGCAATTGGGCATGTAGCACAAGGTGCACATCATTTCGATATTCTAAACCCAAGGCTTGGCCAAAGGTTTGTGAAATATTGAAAAGATAATTGACATATCCCAAAGTGACTACCATTTGGATATGGAAGACACGAAGGAATTAAAGATAGGGCGAGGCTCTAACTTTAAAAATATTTGTCAAAGTTATGTTTACTACTAGTATTGAAATTGGATTTTAAATACTTAGTGTGGTACATAATATAAATATATGTATTGACGTTCAGAATCCGCTGTGAGCTGGATACTGGCTTCAAGCCGAGATTTCTCTGCGAATTGGAAACGGGACGAAAGTCGCTGTTTCGACCGTAGATACCTAAGTTTAGGAACTACCCTTTGGGTATGTACTTAAATTAGGAAATGTTATAATGTAACTAGTTTGACTAGAGACATTATCTCTATATCAGTGTTTAATCCGATGCGGATAAAACCTTTATATTCTAGAACACTAAAGTGTTTCATTATATAAAGATGATACTGAGATAAATACATTGGATGTAAATAACAGAATTTATATTTTGAATATAATAAAATCTCAAACATATAAAATGACAAATAAATAGCTCAAATTGATTTGATCAATGGAGACTTATTTGTGGCATTGTTGTCTAGGACACAATAAACAAGACTCGTATATCCACACTTTTAAGAGTGGGTACTAGGACTGATTTGACTATTCAAATAAGGTCTACGAATCTAGTTTATTAGGTTAAATACCTAAAATACTATTTACTTGGTAATAGTAAAAGGGCCACCGATCTGTTAGCCCTATTCATGGTGAAGTAAGTGGGCCCATATCTAGCTAGGCTAGATGTGAACATGAATATTTCGTGACCTTAACGGATGTAGCATCACGTTGTGGTTATGTGTTTCTTTTGAAGAACACAGATCGGAAACTTTTGAAGTTTCGACACGAAGAAAACAAACAGATCGGCTATAGTGTTATTCCGCCACGGTAAGACCGAAATGGAAAATACTTAAGCATAAGTTTCATATTAAATGAAAGAGTACGGTGTTCTTTCATGTGAGGACTCCTCCCGAGACACGTCGTTAGACGTGTGTCTGAACTAAAACCGAATTTTGTTGGACATGATAAGGTTTATCACGAGTCGCTCTGAGCTACTATTTCCTTCAACAGGATATGTATTAACAGTGCAAAACTTATTTAGAATAAGGTTCCATATAAATCTGTTTGACAGATATCATATAGGATATGAACAGGAAAGAAACGAGGTTTCTCATTCCTGATAATTTGGGTATGCCAGGCATAAAGTTTGGATGATACCAAACTAAGAACCCAAATTGGATTAGTGCCAATATAGGTTATCCTAAGGGAAACCATAAGTATAGTACTTATAAATCCCACATGAGAACAATGTAATTGTTGCTCACCATGCGGTTTTCCTGAGAGGAATACCGATATGCAGTGGTCAGTGGGAGGATAGTGATACTCAATGAAAATCGGAGTAATACTATTCATAGCACGAAGTCCTTAATGGAACACAAACAATTCATCTATGATGAATCTGTACCATTAATCTTCAAATACACAAGAAATCGGGTAGATCGGATAGAGTCAGAAAACAACCTAGGGTATGGGTTTCTGATCTAACCTCATTAAGATGTCAATCTTATGAAGGTATATCCACCGACTACGTTTTGAGGAAGTGATACGAGGTATCGACTCCCTGTTATGGCAAAGTGCCATGAGTCCGAAATGGATTCCATGTATAACAACTATGTTTGGATACTAGTTGTTGTACCACAAGGCATTGTGCCTATGGTACATTAAACGTCTTCAAGGAAGACATACATGGAAGGCAACATACCAACGTGCAAACCTAAGGTTTTGACGGAAAGGTATCGTTATCAACATTGTGTTAATAACGGTTCAACCTTTTTACCTGTTGCCATGGTAAATCCATTTTGAAGATGCTTGTTGATAACTGTATATTTCATTTATGAAATATGTCAGTTACAAATCAAAATCGCTTTCCTGAAAAGGAAACCTTTTGGAGGATGTTTAAAACATCCTGACGATTTTTGTATAACCGACAAACCAGGTTTGCGGGTTATTCGATCCATATTTGGATTGATGCAAGCATAAGGTTCTTGGAACTGTCGTTTTGAAATAATCATAATGGTTTATGATTTGACTCAAAACGAAATAATTCTTGTGTATATAAGGAGGTTAGTGGGAGCGCACTGACAGTTAATTCCCATATAGCAATTGGTGAAAGCTTGGCTTTCATAGATATTCTTTCATAGAAATTCTCCGTAGAATTCTGGGGAGTAACAACCTTTATTCAAGGAATAAAATCTACTGGGATAGATTTGGAGTTGTTAACACTCTCTGGGAAATTGTACATTTAAAATGTACTTGTATTGGTGTCTCATACGCTTCGAGCATATGGAGTCACAATCGGGTCAATCCAAGTGATAGTCACTGGATTGAAGTTAAGAACATCTGTTAGTATCTCTGAGAACTAAAGATGCTATCTTTTACTATGGAGAAGGAGAACTTGAAGTGACTGGGATCACTGCAGCAAGTTTCCAAACGATTAAATACTGCGGTACTATAAAGTTTGAATAACGGGACAGTGAGCTGGAAATCTTCCGAGCAAGATAACTGTTGCCGAATAAACAACTAATGCGGATTATTGCTGCAGCTGAGGCAGCAATAGAAGCCATTTGGGTCGATAATAAATCTAATTAGATTAGATATAGTTCTGTTAGCAGCTGAGCTAGGCGTCAGCACAAGGCTAAAGAATTAAAGGTCTCATCGACGATCCAGATATATACTTCTATATTCATCTGATTCGTTCGGATCATACATCGTGGCGATGTGATGATCGTATAAATCGCGTCAGACGATAATCAAGCAAATCCGCTGACGAAAACCTTTCCTCAGCAATTTGAGCGAATGTACATAGTTCGGGTGTTAGACACTCGAGTGACTGGCTATGTGCCAAGTGGGAGATTGTTGGATAATATGACCCATAGCGTCACTATTTGCACAGATCATTGTGTTGTTGTAGCAAATTAACTATGTAATAAGGAAATTGCACTCTCATCATTTGTGATTAGATCACCATAGATATATAAATGAAGAGAGGTCCCTATGATTAGTTCCTGGATTGAGATGATATGAGACAGTATCAGTCCACGAAGGATTAATCATTAAATATCCCTAGCCGTAGTATTATCGAGACTGGACATCGATAATGCGGAATAGGCTAGTATTGCACTTGTGTGCGTTGTGAGGGCACAACGGCATAGTTCTCATATATATAAGTGTTGGATACTTATGCAAGTGCGATAGGAGGTCGTGTTTCACCGATGGTACGGGAAACAGCTTCGCTCTGGATAGACCCCTCGGAATCCCATTGGTATTATGACTATGTGTCTATGGGAGGCCGAAATCAAGGTAGGTGTGTATAGTCTTAACCTGAGACTTACAATCGCTAATGCTTACGACAATCGATATACTTTAGTTGAGGTCGTCTAGGACTGTAACCGGTTCTGTGTACGCCAATGCCGGGTATATTGAGAATCGTAGTGTATTGGATGTGATGTCAAGACGGAAGTGTCACTCCAGTCATAATGGAGATGATGTCACGCAGGATACGGTATTAGTGCTCTTAAAGTGATGCGCATCCAATCGTGATATTATGACCAGGTCATGAATATCCGATTATAGAGACTAGTTACCAGACATCCGATATGTGTTTCGGACGGGGCAGACACTTATCCAGCCCCAGCCCTAGCACGTGATTATCCGATACTGGGCCGATATGCACAATACATTAGTATACTACGCTTGATACAGATCTTAATATTCTTAAATGGATATGTCCGGAGAATTGGGTAGACTTGGTGCTTTGCTAGGAGTCGACCTTGTCTCGTAAATCGGTAGAACGTAGTACTTGGTACGTACGTGATTCGGATACTCCGACGACCGTATTTACTGCCAGATTATCCGGGGATCTCATGGGTCGCTTCCCGATAATCCACCGATGACGCACAACTCGCACTCTTGAATAATCTGGGATTATACAGAAGAGAGAGAAAATTAATCTAGGATTAATAACGGAGATTTTATCTGGGATAAAATGTCGTCTAAAGAGAGAGAACGATTAATTCGGAATTAATCGATGTATTAATATATTCGATATATTAGACGAAATTAGATTTCGACGCGGAATTAAAATTAGATTTTAATTCGGGCAAACGAGTTAATTTAGAATTAATTCGTTAGCGACGTAAATAATAATTTCGCCAGGCGCAATTATTTATTTAAATTCGATTGAATTAACGTCGCGACGTAAGCTCGGTATTTCGGAAATATCGAACCCGAACGCGTGAGTGCACGTGGGCCCACTTTCATTTGGAAACGTGTGGGGCCCACATGACACATGTCATTCTAATGCTTTGCATGTAGATTGTGTACATTGCACTCAATGTCATTGCATGGAGTTTGAGTGTTTGACACTCTAAGCCATTGCATGTTATGTGTCATAATTTATTATTAATTTAATGAAAATTATGGCATAAATATAAATTGATTTTTGGTAAATCATTTTAATAACTTAATACACAATTCAAACTCTCTCATTCTCTCTTCTCACCTCACGCCCAAACTGAAAAATGTTACTGGTTTTTGAAGCAAAAACGTGAGCAAGGGAAGCCAAGTTGGGTTTTCATGGTGAAAACCGCAAGTGCTAGCACACTACGAGTCTTGCGAAGGTGGTAGGGAGGTTCACCCATGAGCCGGGATCCATTGGACGAAGCTCGGAGCTCCGTTTCTTCACTCAATTTTATGTTTTTGTAGGACAGTGGACTGTTGCAGTGGTGAGATCAAGGCAGTGCGTTTTTGGGCTTGAATCGTCTCCAAATCGACATAACCGATCAATGTGAGTATTCCGCTACCTCCGTTGGTGTGTTCACACATTATTTCATGTCTTGTTTGATCTTGGGACCTTAGATAATTACCAACAAGCACATGACATAAGCCGCACAACCCCAAGGTTTTAAAAAGTGAATATCTGGTTTTACGACCTGTCCATAACTCATATGGTGTGGTGGACAAATTTAGATGGCACTCGTTAAGTACATATGTGGCAGTTAATAATGCATCACCCCAATAGGTTATAGAAAATTTGCTTGTGCCATCATAGACCTAACCATTTCAAGAAGAGTTTTATTTCTTCTTTCCGCAACACCATTTTGTTGAGGAGTAGCAGGAGTAGTCAACTGACGACTAATTCCTTTTTCATCACATAATTCTCTGAACTGATCAGATAAGTACTCACGACCACGGTCAGTGCGTAGTGCTTTAATTTTCTTGTCTAATTTATTTTCTGTAAAATTCATAAATTTCTTGAAACATTCTAATGCTTCAGATTTATGAGCAATCAAATAGACATAACCAAAGCGTGTAAAATCATCTATGAATGTGATGAAATAAGATGCTCCATGCCTTGCCTTGACATTCATTGGACCACAGATATCAGAATGAATTAATTGTAATGGAAATTCTGCTCTAGTCCCTTTTCCGAATGGTTTTCTCGCAGTTTTTCCAGCCAAGCAATATTCACAGGTTGACAATTCTACCTTCTCAATATTTCACAGAAAGCCTTCTTTGGCTAATCTGTTCATTCTTTGCTGGCCAATGTGGCCAAGTCTAGCATGCCACATAATTACATCACCATCGTTATTGACAGTTGAAGTAATAAACGAAAACTGGAATTGTGATTGAAACACTCAACATTCAATACAATAAAACCATCAAGAAAATAACCAGAACCATAGTGTATTGTACCTAAGTACAAATCAACACCAAATTTATGCAAGTTCAAATTGAAACCTAAATTATCCAAAACCAACACAGAAACTAAATTTCGACGAATTTGTGGAGCGAACAATACAACATGTAGTAGTAAAGTTTTCCACCATGCATGACTAACTTGCATGTTCCTATGCCTTTGACTTCAACCCTTGAGTTGTTGCCAACATATATCCACTTCACCCCAGGTGAAATTCGTCGAAATTCCACGAAGGCATCTTTATCCTTCGCTACATGGTCTGTGGCTCATGAGTCTACAGTCCACAAAGGATTAGATTCAGTTAGAAAGATTGAACTTGAAACACATATTTCATTTAAATATGCTCAAAAGGTATTCACCTTTTTAGGCTCAGTGCAGTCACGAGCAAAATGACCTTTCTTACCACAGTTAAAACATTTAACCTTTGCCATGTTTTTCTTTTTGGTAGGACGTTTTCCTTTCCCATGTTGATTGGTTTTCTGTTTCTTTTATGGCTTGGAAGAATTTTGTTCTTTTCCGAACTGGAACCCACCACCATGAAATTTTATTTTCTTCTTGAAACCCATAGGTTTGCTAGTTTCTGTCATATACACTTCAGTATTTGACTTAGCAGCCGCAAGGCGGTCGCTTTCTTATTCAAGGTGACATTTAGCATCATCAAAGGTTTTGATGCTCTCATTATGGGTCAAATGCATCTTCATATGATCCCAGCTATTTGGAAGAGAACGAATGACCGCTTGGACTTTCTGTTCATCTGTAAGAACATGTCCAGCATCTGCCAGTTCAGTAATCATGTTTGACATTTTCCTCAAGTGTTTTGACATAGTGAACTCAGGACATTTCTTGTATGTGTCAAACTTGATTGTCAGTGACCTGAGTTTGGTTATTGAGGTACTACCAAACTTTTCAGCTAGTGTGGACCACATGTCCTTAGCCATGTCATATTTCCTGAACTCTTTCATTAGGTCATTATCCATACTACTCAGCAACGTAATGCGGGCAATGGAATTCTTTTTCTTCCAGGCCTCATAAGCCTCTCGGTCTTGCCTGTGTTGGGCCGTAGTGCCATGTTCAGGTTCATCCATGCTCATTTTCAAAGTTTCAAGAACCTCTTGTTCTTCTAGCACATATTGGATTTTCATGCTCCAAATTTCATAATTATCGCCATTCAGTTTCTCACCCTTGTTGAGTTCAGCAATAATGTTCTTTGTTGCGGAAGCCATTAAAAAACACAAAGTTTCTACAGACATTCATGCACAAATGTTAATACTTTTGACTTATTTTATCATGAAATAAATTATGTTTAATAAGATTTTTCAATGGGGTTAGAGTCAAAAGGCCACTATGTGTCCAATCATCATCCAATTACCCAATGTAAAAATATTATCAATATAATCAATCATGTAAAATCATTTTCTAAAAATTACATAAATTCTTAGAACATCTTAATCATGCGACAATTGTACATGACAATCATTGATTTAATTACATAAATTAAATTCAACATGAAACATTCATATATATAAATACAATATTTACATGTCGTAAAATAACACACAGAAACAACATGAAAGAAATTAATATTTTACAATAATAATTTTCCCAGTTGTAGAGTCCCAACTCATATATGTTTTTGGATACGAATCCTCAAACTCTTTGGGTAACTCGTAATTGATCTTGGACAGCCATGGAAAACCTATAGCAAATTTAGGATCCTTACAACGTTTCAGGGACATCGAAGGAAAAATAGTATTATTTGCCTTATGCCGTAGATACTGAACCGCTAACCTCTCAATAGCTTTATTATAAGGAACATGTTTTTCCTCACGTTTTACTAATATCCAAATACGAGTAAATTATTTTTGCCATATCTTGGGGAAAGTGTTTCTCAGTAATCTGAATCTACTCGGCTGTCCTATCCAATTACCTGCCCAGATAGACTCCTGTAACATGTTATTGAAAGTGATGATATGCGAAATCATATCATCGCTTTCACTCATTCGATATTTATCCATATCCATCAACATGTCTAATATCATCTCCTGGTCTGTGGGTGTCGTAATCACTTTTGCAATTCTTCGAATAATCGCCATGAGAGTTATTACGACCCAAAGATGGAAGAAAATCATTTTTTTAAAACAAAAACCAGAAGCATTTTCAACATTTTTCATGCATGTTCATGAAATTTTTGTGTAATCCAACTAGAATACATGCATTTAAGCTCTGATACCAATGTTAGGAAACATAATCCCTAATATATTTACATGTTTGTCCTCCTAGGATCTAACCATACATTTATTACTAGTCCTAGATTTATTTACATGCTAATTGAAATAAATCTATACTAACCACAACACAATTGCATACATTTTATGCTTGTAGAGACCTCTTAATCAAACTTAATTGATTGCTTAACTCAATAAGCAAATGGTCTTATTTATAGGATGGAAACCAAGTCACTATTAGCTCACATGCATGGATTACTATTAATCCTTGATTACTATTTAATCATATGCATTGATTACTATGTAATCACATGTATTTGGATGCATAATGACTTTCTATAACCCTTCCAAAAATGTTACCATCATGGGTGTACCATATGTTCCCCATTTAACATTTTACTAATTGTTGTCACTTAACAACTCTTGTTGTTACTTAATTATTTGATTAACAACTCTTGTTGTTTACTTAGTAATGAAATCATTACTAATTGTTGTTATTTAACAACCCCACATAATTAACTTAATAATTTCCAACATGAAATTATTACTAATTGTTGTTATTTAACAACACCAAATAATTAACTTAATAATTTCCAACATGAAATTATTACTAATTGTTGTTATTTAACAACACCAAATAATTAACAACAATTAATTTCCAACAGGAATTAATCGATAAAATAATATATTCGATATATTAAACGAAATTAGATTTCGACACGGAATTAAAATTGGATTTTAATTCGGGCAAACAAATTAATTTAGAATTAATTCGTTAGTGACGTGAATAGTAATTTTGCCAGACATAATTATTTAATTAAATTTGATTTAATTACTTCGAAACGGAAAACTCGTTAATTCGGAATTAGCAAACCCGAGCCCGGGATGTGTCCCGGGCCCACTCGGATTTTGAATTAAGTGGGGCCCGCATGTCACATTAGTTGTCACATCACTTGTCACTTTAGTTACTTTTGGTGATGGGTTTTGGTGAGAATGATGATGACTTGCCTTACACACTTCCTAAACATGATGGCTTGATTGACTAATTCCAAATGTTTGGTATATGATTATTAGATTTTTGAAATCAAAAACCAAGTCAACATAATTCATTTTTTCACTCTCTCTCTCTCACGGTTTCAACCAAAAATTCTCCCCCTCTCATTGCTTCTCATTACCGAGACTTGCAAGGATGATTTAGAAGATTTGTCGGAAATTTTCTAAAGTTGCTAGCACATCAAGGAATCATCTAAGGTGATAGGGAAACCATCCCAATAGCTTGGAATCAAAGGACAAAGCTTGGAGCTTGGATTTCATCTTCAAAATTGGAGCTTGGCCGAAACTTGGAGAAGAAAATTTTAAATTTGACGCATCCTAAAACCGTTCAAAGTGAGTATGATTCTGCCATACTTCTTTAAGTATTCACATGTTTTATGCTTAAATAAGATCTTGGGAATGCCTTAGAAACCAACATCGACGTGTCTAGAGTATGAATAAATTTCAAAAATAAAAATAAAAACTCATGATTTTATAACCCTAGGTCATATATTTTATTAACATGGGACATTATGGTCCATTTCGAGCTTATATAAAAAATTACGGGACAAATCGGAATCAGAAAACACAAAAATAGTTTTGAAACAGTCTGAAGGGTGTATGGGCACGCGCGCAACGCGAGCGCGTCACACGTACTCTATGTGCACCACACACAGCGCGAGTGCATCACTCATGTTCTGTGTGCACTGCACGCCGATACCGAATGGCCGCACGCGGTTAAGGAGACAAAGTGTTGGAAAACCTTATTTTCAACCCAAATTCTTACAATTTTCCCCATATACTTCAAAAGCACCACAAATCTAATTTTAACATCAAACCAACATCAACACACATCAAATATGTCTCAAATAAACTAATATGCCACTCGACTCGAGAAGATTCCTTTTTGATGTTGTTGTACATCTATTAGGAATCTTCAAGTGAGTTCATTCAATATTTTTCCAATAAATACCTACATGTCTATATGAGTCTCTCTAAGACCCATGGTTAACAGAAATGAGCCATTGGAACAATTCCAATATACAACATGTACTAGTCTCAAGGGTTTACTAACCGACCATATATGTAAACCTTGACTAGGAACTATTTTAATAATGAATTAAGTTGTAACGTTTCTCATTGTCCGCTGCGACGCTTTTGTAACTACATTACAACAACCCATTTTATGAACTATTAATGTTTTTAAAATTATACAAAAGATTATATCTATGAAAGTACTAAATTTTAATTAAAAATAAAATATAAAAGTGAAATGTATTTACAATAAATAAATCAAAAATTAACGTGCCGAGCACCAAGTCTAATAATTTCTCCCACTCGCTCTAGTGCCAGTTTTGATGGTATCTAATACCCATCGACTCCACGTCTGTCGTATATTCTTAGAGGTAAGGCCTTCGTAAGTGGGTCTCTTACATTATCCTTTTCAGGTATCTTGCATATGATAACGTCTCATCGAGCAACGATCTCAAGACTAATATGGCAATTTCTTTCCACATGCTTTGACTTTTGATGTGCTCTCGAGTCTTTTTCTTGTGCAACAACACCACTATTATCACATAATGACGGGATTGAATCCTCGATGCTTGTGACAACTCCCAACTCTGTGATAATTTTTTTAATCCATACAGCTTCTTTTGCAGCATTAGATGCATCAATATATTCCACCTTGGTGGTGGAATCAGCTGTGGATCCTTGTTTGAAACTTTTCCAATAGACTGCGATATTGTTAAGAGTGAATACAAAACCTGATGTAGACTTTATATCGTTAGGATCTGAATGAAAGTCAGAATTTGTATACCCTGTAATCTATAAATCACTGCCTCCATAAATAAGAAACTTATCCGTAGTGCCTTTAAGATACTTGAGAAAATATTTAATAGCCATCCCATAGGCATTACCTAGATTAGCCCGATACCTGCTACTAACACTTACTGCATAGATAATATCAGATCTCGTACAAAATATAGTATACATAATGCTTCCTAAGAATGATGCATATGGTTGACTAGTCATTCTAGTATTTTCATCTTCCGTTTGAGGGGACATCTTCTTCGAAAGATGAATGCCATATCGAAAATATATGTTAGCAATTTTATAATTGCTAAAGTTATACCTATCTAAGATCTTATCTATGTACGAAGATTGAGATAACCCAATCAACCTCATTTCTCTATCTCTATAGAATTTTATACCAAATATATAGGAGGCCCCTCTTAGGTTTTTAATAGAGAATTTCTTATAGAGATATGATTTAACGTCCCATATCATCCCAAGATAAATCCCAATGATCATGATATCATCAACATAGAGTATAAAGAATATTCCACGCTCCCACTGACCTTCTTATAAACATAAGGTTCCTCTTCATTTTCGAGAAAACCAGACAATCTGATTACCTCATCAAAATAAAGATTCCTACTTTGTGATGCTTGTTTAAGTTCAGAAATGGACTTCTTAAACTTACATACCATGCCTGAATTTTGACTGGAAAGAAAACCCTATGGCTGCCCCATATAGATTTCTTCATCAAGAAACCCATTAAGAAAAGCAGTTTTGACATCCATTTGCTAAATATGATAATCATGATAATCAAAAATAGCCAATAAAATCCTAATTGACTTTAGCATCGCTACTGGTGAAAATATTTCATCATAATCCACATCTGGACTCTGAGTATAACCTTTAGCAACTAGATAAGCTTTGAAGGTTTCAACCTTCCCATCAGGCCCTCGCTTCCTTTTGTAAACCCATTTACAACCAACAGGAATAATTCCCTCGGGAAACGGAACCAAGTTCCAAACTTGATTCTAATGCATGGAGTCTAATTCGAATTTCATAGCTTCCTCCCACTTAGCGGAGTCAATGTCTAACATTGCTTCTCTATAGGTACATTTATCAATTTTCTCTATAATGAGTACATCGAGACTCTTCTCTTGTATCAAATAAAAGTGATCATGAGGTCTCGATATCCTACTAGACCTACGGAGAGATGACGTAGAAGGTTCTACACCTATTTGAATTTTTGGTTCCTCTGTCGGTTTGTCCTCTACATGTTGAACTTTATCAAGCTCAACGCTCCTATGATTACCACATTCTGCCAAAACGTTTTCCTTAAGAAATCTGGTGAATCGAGGTATGAACACATTTTGATTCTCGGGATTATAAATTTGATATCCTTTGGAATTCAAATGATATCCAAGAAACCTAACTTTTTGCCATCGAGGTAAAATTTTATCATGCTACGTTGCTTTGACGTACGCAGGACAGTCCCAAACTCTAACATAGTTAAGGTTTGGTTTCCTTCCAAATCATATCTCATATGGAGTAGTAGGAACAACTTTAAAGGGAACCCTATTAAACAGATGTGAAGCAGTTAGAATAGCATAGCCCCATAAAAAATAAGACAGATCTATAAAACTCAATATAGATCGGACCATATCCAATAAAGTCTGATTTCTCCTTTCAGATACTCCATTGTATTGTGAAGTAACCATATGAGTATATTGAGCGAGAATCTCATTCTCTTTAAGATATTATGTGAACTCACTACTCATATATTCATGTCATAGCCTGGTAATTCTGATGACCGCAATGTTTAAGGAGGCATGATCCATGATATAAATCGTGTTCAAGTGTATATGCACTCATGGATTACCTTTCAAACATTTAATAAATCAATTGCAGTTCCGATACGAAATTTATTTTGTGTTATACTCCGTGCAACCCTTAGTGTTTGGGCCATAACATTTTCATACAACCTCCAATTTTTACGAATATTATATCGTTAGAAATCTAAGATCGATACTTACAACTTTTATGTTGAACGATTTCTTAAATTCGGAACAGAACAAGGTTAAAAATATAGATAAACAATTCGGATGAATGATACCCGAGGACTAATCTAGAAAATTCTCAAAATTTCTGATTTTTTACCATTTAATCATTTAAAAAAATCAGCCATTTGCCTATAAATAAGACACTATTCACTCATCTCTCCCATGCCAAAAACGTGAGCTAGCTTCAAGGAAAAGCTCTCTAATTTTCTTCAATCTCATGGGAAATATGTGAAGGAAATGGATGAATTCTCAAGCTTTTCTTGGTCAAGACAGATTAGTTATTCCGCAAGAATCTCTTCAATCGCATCTAGGATCATTGGCAATAGCTGTTAATCAGTGAATGAACTTTTTTTTTTTTTCAAGTTGATATTTATTTACTCGTTTTTTAAATGAGACTTACTTTTAAACACATAGGGCGTTAGCCAAGTTTATTTTCAGTTATTTTATGAATAAGAATGTTTTGAGAAATTTGAGTTTAAAAGCATGATTTTTGTGAGTTTTGGAGGCATGGGGAAAAACCGCACCTTAGATGTGACTTATGGAATTGACGGATATAGACATGTGCACATGTAGATCAGGACTGAGGGGATGGTGAAACGTAACAACTCTAGATCCTAGGTCGTTCAAACGATCTAACCCTCCCACTCCCAATGTTTCTATTTTACAGTTTTACCCAGAGGATGAGCTCGAGAGGATTGATACTGATGGCAGTCACTAGGGTGTTTGGGACCACTAGGTCGAGTCAGAAGTTTAGCTCAGTCAGAGTCAAAGTAGAGTTGCATGCATATGTTAATATTTGTCATTGTATATGTTTAAGATGTCCATTGACATAGCTATAATGTGTAATATTGTTGTGTATACAATTATTGGTATACAATGCATCATATGTTGTTGAGTTGGGCAATGGTCCCTATGCATGAGTTTTACTTGAGATGTACTAGTAGTGATGATCACAGTTACAGGCTCAAGGGATAAGATAATTTATTCATTGCCGATGGCATCTCCGAAAAGGGAATGTTACCAAGATGGTATCAGAGCATGGTATAGGGAGTCAGTGACTTCAGTGGGTAAAGTGTTGGGGTCTTGTCTGCATAGTATTCTCGGGGTACTCGTATGCGAGGCACTACCTCTCCGGTATCCGATCCTCGAGTACGTCCTCAAGCCCTATAGACAGGTTAGTTAGAACTACCAAGCTATCTGAATATTCTTCATAATGAAAGTAACTATAATCCTTGTCCTAACAGAAAATCCTTATATAGTTATCTCGATTTATAATCAGAAGTTGAAGACAAGTTATGAAACTAGATAGTAAAGTTCTAAGAATATCCACCTAGAGGAGTAAAAAGAGAAAGAGAAAGCTATAAGAAAAGAAAGAAATGATGTACAGATGATTAAAACCAACCAGAGACAATAAAAAGTAAGGATACAGAGCTAGATAATAAAGACAGTGCCAGAACTTATAGTAGTAAGGAGAAGATAATAAGCCCAAGCAAGGATAAGAATGTCGAGTAGACCTAAATAAGATTCTTTCCTTCCTCATAAATTCTTTCAAGCAAATCCAATAGCCTCTGAGTATCTCGTATTGATATCAAGCTTCCCGAATAGCGAAGGATAGTCAGAAAGATAAAAGAAGCAAGAAATATGATTTAGTTGTGGAAACCTCTAATAGACTTGAGATACCAAAAAGGCCGTAGAGATTCTAAACACCCAAACCCAGGCTCGTACGCAGATAAAATGAATGTCGCAAGGAAAAATGATTAGTAGCCTTAACCAAGGAATCTGATATAGATAAGGCTCTGACCTACCTAGATTCTCACCTCTTAGTGATACCGGTGAAGGAAACTGTCATGATAGAGTCTATCTCATACCTATCTTACATGAGTAATAGAATTTATCAGGACACATAGTACTAGAACGAGAATGCCGACATCCGTCGAGATTGAAATTCTTACACCATCCTTAACTAGTACAGATAAAGATAACCGTAAGGAAGCTGGACGATGGTATATCCTAAGACAGAGACATAAAACACTGAGAGGTAAATCACCCATAAAAGTTCAAGGAAGTGTCTGAAGTAAGAAAGAAGAGAACCGATCATAATTCAAGAATGTAGGCAAGTCAGCTCGAGGCTTATAGTACTAATAGAAGTCCACAGAATAGGACAAACGTAGTAGAAACCCATACAAACGTAAGAAACACACTAATTAGACTGAAGACACGCATAAGTTAGCAAAAAAGGATCAGTACAGATTATAAGTTAGGCGACGTAGCTAAAGCCCACAACAAAAGCAGAACTCCAATAATAATGAACCACCACTGGCCTCGGTAGTACAGTTTAGAGCCAAGAGCTAGGTAATGGAAATAAATAATATAGAAGAAAGCGAAAAGTAACAAGGAAATTCAGTACAGATAGTAACATAGATAACGTAGCTTAAGGACAATAAAGTAAATAGAGACCTCAAGATGGTTGATAAAAGTTTTTGAACCTGAAGGTATTGAGGAGTCGATGCGGATCCCAACGGAATGAATGATAAATCTTCTTTCCCTCAGCCTCTACTCTAGTAAGTATATAGACACCTAACCAGACCATCATTGAGCTTAGACAATTAACAGTAATGTGTATTCTCAGATCTCTATAGGAAGCATGTATTCACCCCTCAACGTAGAGCCCATTAAGGATTTGAACAAGTAAAGAATAGTATCTGACAAAGATAGACAAATCATAAAACAACAAGATAACCGAACTAAGAAGTTCAACCGAACCTAGACAAGAATCATAAGATAATAATATTCTGTATGAGATAAAGTAATTTGAGTTCACAGTAAGACTAGTCGAATCTAGAACTGATAACTAACTTTATTGTGGAACTGACAGCCTTCAAGAAGGTAAAGACTCAAAAGAGTAAAGAACCAGAGTAAGCAACGCATATAACTGTTGGACAATTATGACCCATAGGGTCACTATTTGTACAGATCATGATGTTGTTGTATAAATTAACTATGTGACAGAGGAGATTACACTCTTATCATTTGTGATTAGTGTTGGGATGTATGCCCTAGAGCTACATGTGATGTAAACGGCTTCATGTGTTTAGAAATAAAAGGATGCATTATTCATTTATCTAATTGTTTGTTCAATATCTCATATTGTATATCTTCATAAATACCGTAGATTACTTATGTACCTTCAGACTTGGTGTATGAACGTCATGCACTAGAGGATTTAAGACTGAAGTTAGTAAACTTAAATAGTCCATAGAGAGCAAACAAACCGGGTACTTATTTTGTGGTTTATCTATAGCTGCGGTCCATTCTATATTTGGATGACGATCTTAATCCGGATCGTCCATGTAGAGACATGAGAATGGAGGCACCTTATATGATGTGATCATATAGGACTAGGCCTAGATAGAAATGACATTCTTATAATATCCGTTAAACAAAGAAAGTCATTTTGATCTACTTGATGGTCATATATGGATTGATCTTAATCCTGAGTATACTACGAACTCCTGCATAACGGGTTGTGTCCTTTGACTTACAAAGGTGAGGTAGGTGTTGCAATCCCAACCAATAACTACGTACTTTGGGGGCATAGTCTGTTATGTAGCTGGGAACATTTTATATAGACATCGAATTCACTCATTCTTACGAGAAGTAGATGAGTATCTCTCTTAAGGGTTGATTCAGTACTTGAACGGTTTGAGCGCTCAAGTTTTTCTATTACGAATAGAAAGATTAATATTCATAACAGTTGTGAATAAATCGTTCATTAGAGAATCAATGGTACTTAAGGTAAAAATAATTAGAAGGGTATAACGAACATTATGACCCGGCTCTAATTACGAGATATTCGTGAAGGATCAATTCGTATGCAATGACTATATCGGTGGACACTGACTTTGTTCGGCCTTATATTTCATCTACGGCGACGAGAGTGCAACTTCGAGTTTTTAGTGGAATAACCCAGAGTTAATAATTCGTAATATTTAATTAAGAGCTTAATTAATATTTTGAGATTATTGGAGCTCCGAACCGTAGGTCCACTTGGTCCCCGTGCTAGCTCGATTTACTATAGCGGAGCTAATATAATTGGATGGTCCAATTATATACTCACAAAAGGAATAAATATTATTAATATGATTAATAATAATTATATCACACATGAGACTTTATATTAAAAGTTTATATAAAGTATAATAATTATATATGATAATTATTAAATTAGACATTAAATTATATATGATATAATTTAATAAGGCTAAGGATTATTACCAAGGTAGGATTCCTTATTGGATAAGGAATATGATTTGTTTGTTTTGGAAACAAAATCAAATCCTAATTGTCCCCTACCTTGGCCGAATTTTTGGAGTCATATTAGGGATATGATTTGTTTGTTTTGGAAAAAAAATCAAATCCAAATTAAATCCCCCTTGGCCGAAAATTTGGAGTCCTAAAGGGAGTAGGATTTGTTTATTTTGGAAGCAAAATAAAACAAGGATTCCTAATCCCCCCCTTGGCCGAATTTCAAGAGCAATGGGAGACTAGTGGTTGATTTGTTTAATGAAACGAATTGACCATAAGTATAAAAGAAAATTATGATTTAATTTTTCTGATCAAAAGAAATAAAAAAAACCTAGCCTCCATCTCCTTCTCCAAGCTCTCAAGAGTTGAGATTTCTTTTCGGTGTGTGTGATTATTCTCTAAACCGTTTAGAGATTAATTTGTGAGTGTAGCCCACACTACCCTCCGTTAGTGTCGAGACATAGTTCGGAAGACCTCGTGACATTGAAAAACATCCCCAAATACTTAACACAAGTCACGGCAACCAGCCCCTGGAATCCTGCAATTTGCGCAAATACAAGTTCTCAGGGAGCTCCGTTTTGTTTGGTTTTCATTCGGGATTTTGGGAAACACTTTAGGATAATTTTAGGGCTGTGTTAGGATTGATTTTTGGAGAAAAATCAGATCTGAAATTGAGCAGTGAGTGGCGCAAATCATACCTGAAACTGGGTGCAGTTCGCGCCCATAACGTGTCCAAAACAGTCCGTTATTTCACTGCAGTTCAAGGGCTGTTCGGGGACTGTTTCGGGGCTATTCCGGAGCTGAGATTTTGTCCAAAACATTAGTGAATCCACTGTTGTGGTTCGGCCAAGGAAAGGGAAGAGCAGAAAAATTTTTCAAGTTCGATCCGTGAGCCTAATCGCTTCCGCTGCGCGAGGGAAAGCGTTTCCTACAATGGCATCAAGAGCGAGGTTGAAAAATGCTCTTAACCCTTCACTTTTTCATTTAAAGTTTCCGTTTTAATATGTTTATATGAGTTATAAATATGATATGCATGTTTAGATGAGTGGGCACATTGTGATATTCATGTGATGAATGGTTTTGTTATTTCATGTGATGAATGGATTTTGCATTGGTCGTAAATTTGTCTGGCTCTTATTTTTGTAGTTTGTTTTGGTTTTGGGATGTAAGGCCATAAGGCCATTGTTTATATTTGTTGTAATTTTAATTTTCAATGTAAAGTTTCAATTCTTTGTAATTTGGAGCACCGAAGTCGTTAAAGAGAGCCAACACCACTTTGGAGCGGGATTTGTAGGCCAAGGAATGCCTTGGTGAATCTTTGTACTAATTAGATTAGTATAGAAAAAATAAGAGCCCGGTCAATGCAAAATATTTTTATTATGTTATATGTATGTTTATTTCGAATTGTTTGAATAACATGTCATATAGCCTAGGGTGCCCACTCGTGCATTTTACTTGCCATATCATGTCATAGATGCATTATCATTATAGACATAAAATTATGATTTATGTAATTTAAATGTTTAAGTTAGAAAATGATATGCATTGAAATCATTAATTAGATGAATGGGAATAAGTGTCTAAAACTTGAATTCTAAATATTGGACTTAATTGGTGCATAATAAATTCCATTGGTATATAGGATGGAAACCCGGATATAAATTCCATAGCCGATTCCGTATGGACGGAAATATGGTCTGCACTCGGGATACAATTCCACGTACCATTGAATTTTATAACGCACTAAGATTTATTAAAATGTTTAATTAAAATTTTGACCATTTAGAATTCCATGTTTTTAGACTTTTAAGTGCCTAGTATTTTAAGGGTTAAAATATTGTAGCTCACTTATACCACTCTAATTAAATTAGTTTAATAGAGTAAAACTGTTAGTAGAGACTAATAGAATATTAGTGACACAATTTTAATAGTTAAAATTGATTAGCTCACTTATGACAAACTAGTGTAAATAACAATTATGATTTAGCCGCCATAAGTTTATTCACACTAGTTAAAATAAAATATTAGATATTTTAGATAGAAACCTTAATATTTAAAATAGTGAGTGTGAGAGGGATATACGACAGTACATCCCACGATCTCCGTTGTTAGTCCAAAAATGTGAGATTCAAAAGGCGCCTCGAGACGGCTTGTTTTCGTCCCCCTATGGATGGGTCCATTTTGGGTCAATATCAAGTTTGGGTTCCGAAAGGATAGAGATTCTAGATGTATCTTGTGAACTGACCTACCCTACGGCGGCACTTCACTCGTTAAGTCAAAGAATCACGAAACGGCGGGCGGGTTACTCACACAAGGAAAATTAACTTTTAATGAAATTCCTTCAACAAATAAAACAGTAGTTGTTTAATATAGGAATACGAGTTATTCCCGCATATATAAAACAACTAAGATTGTC
>SKCR01043344.1:0-74495 GCA_019454045.1 Zanthoxylum bungeanum | reverse complement strand
ATTATATTATGGGAGATATCTAAATTAGTAGTAGTAAAAGTAATTCATTTTACCTTAGCTTTTTATTTTATTGTAATTTACTTTTCAGTATTTATTTTACCGCATTTTTACTTTATGTCTTTTATTTTCAAGTTTTTACTAGCCCTAGTTATGTGGTGTAACTAAATTAGTTATATGGGGTTGTGATGACTTTTAATATCACCGTTTTATAAGGGTTAGATTATAGCTTGGGTAATATAAAGATTTATTTATAGAGTCTTAATCTTAATGCTTTTTCATTAACTGGCCATTAATAAAATTGATCTGGTAAATCTAAAATGAACTAGACATAGGGATTTTAGGTTTCAGCCTTAGACTCAATAGCCAACGATCTTCCTTGAGAATAGATAACCCTTTAATAGATTTCCTTACAGGATAGAAATATACCTGTCGGGCGGGGGTAGCCATAATTGGAACTTAAACTTAATGAATCCAGATAATTTGGTTGACATAGACATATGGTTCAATTGGGTTATACTAGGTATTTGTAATTGACCATCGGAAGAGGCTTTTACATAATTTAGTGTTCCAGGTTAATAAATCAATATATTACCCAACTTTAAGATAACCACTTCATCTTTAAAATGATATTGGAAGAAATCACAACCCTAGATAGTTTTTAATATTGAATTTTCTTAAAACCTATTTTCGACAATTTTATTTACTTGCTTTTAAATTTAGAATCGTCACCATTTCAAATCAATCAATCAACCTGTTAGATACTAGTAATCATTTGACCTCATAAAATTAATAGATTAGATATTAAGTCCTCGTGGGATCGATATTTTTATACTACTTGAACGATACGTGCGCTTGCGTTATACGTGTGTGTTTACGCCGGTCAGTTATCAATTGCAAATTTAGGTATATGGTCCATGTTAATTAATTTACGCATTATATCATAATTAACTTGTCCTAACATCTCATTTCATACATTTTGTGACTCAATAATATAAGCGGAAGTTGTAGCTTTATTATTAGCACTGTGTCGATTGACAGTCATTACATTGAACTTGAAAAGGCCCTCAGTGAGGTATCATTTTCCTACGTAAACATCATTTTTGGTCAATACAAACTTGTCATAAACAAATACAAGCTTAAAACCATTCTTGCTAAGAAGAGAACCCGAGACTAAGTTCTTCCAAATATCAGGAACATGCAGTACATCCTTCTATGTAAGCTCATTTCCAGATGTCATCTTCAGAACCACTGTGCCTTGTCCAATTACTCTAGAGGTAGATGGGTTTCCCATTGTCAGATGATCGCCACCATCGACCTTCTGCTACGAGGAAAACATCTTGCTATCAGCACATATATGACGAGTAGCCCCAGTGTCTACTCACCATTCTCTCGGATTCCCAACCAAGTTGGCTTCAGTTACCACTGCTGAGAGGTTCATCTCTGAGATCTCATCAGTCAGCTGCTCATCTTCAGTGACATGGGCCTCATTTTTCTTTTTATTAACTTTGTCCTGAGAATTTTTGTTTCTACAATCCTTTTCCATATGACCGTTTTTTCCACAGTTGTAATACTTCCCCTTGAACTTCTTGTTAGATTAGAAAGAATCAGCTCCATTGTTCTTTCTCTTTTTGCTACCCTTTACACCATCAACGATATTAGCCTTAGACTCCATAGTCTTGTAGCTGGCCTTCTCGGACTTCTTGTTGTCGTATTCGATCCTCAATCGAACCCCAAGGACTTCAAGACTCATATGCTTATTTTTGTGTTTCAGATAGCCCATGAAGTCCTTCCATGATGGAGGCAAATTTTCAATAATTATGGCAACTTGAAACGTCTCACAGAGTTTCATTCATTCATCCAATATTTCATGAATGATCAATTATAGTTCACCCAACTAAGACATTACTGTTCTTGAATCTACCATTTGTAGTCCAGGAACCTACCCATGATAAATTTCTTTTGCCCGGCATCATTGGTTTTGTATTTCTTCTCGAGAGATTCCTAGAGAATCTTCGCAGAAACCATGCCTTTGTACACATTATACATGATATTGTCAAGTCCTCCCAAGAGTTAGTTCTTGCAGAAGAAGTCGCCTGACGACCATGTCTCTTCTCACAGTTGATTGGTTGTTGCCGTTTCACCCTCCATAGGATCCGAATGATCTTTGAGGTACTTAGTCAACTGCAGCGTTCTCAGGTAGAACAACATTTTGCTCTGCCATTGTTTAAAGTTTTCTCCACCAAACTTTTTGGTTTTTCTCCATGAACGACCGGTACTGTGATGTTTCCGCTAGCCATATGTAACTGGAAAATCCAACAGCGATCAATAAGTCTACAAAAGACAAATTGCACAACGATCAACGAATGATCTTATTCAAGTGATATACCAAGTATCCACTCGTTGTTATATTGGACAGTAGTACCAATTAACATAAGTCCTTGAATTTACGACTAAGGTTTCTTATGATAAATAAATAAAGGAATATTCCCAGAGGACGAGAGGGGTCCGGAGTAACCACTTAAATCCCTGACCACTTAGGCTCTTATCGCCTTTTTGACAGAATATCCTTTAAACACTTTTTCAATAAAATCTCTTAGGCATTCAAACTTAGTATTACACTTTTAATTTCACAATATAATGTGTGTGTGTGTGTGTGTGTGTGTGTATGTGTGTGTGTGTGTTATATATACGTATATGTGTATAAATCAACCAAGATTGGATGGAATTACTTGTGTAAAATTACACTTTTAATTCTCAACCAAGTATGCAACACACAATTAAATTTCAACTTTATCACTATGTGTATGCTTGTGATAATTGAACACTCTAATATTAACTTAAATCTATACTACCAAGTTTATTGTAATACATTATATGATTTTAATAAGTTGATATTATGACAATATAAATTAATCTAAGTCTTGTTTAATCTAAAAGTGATTACGGGATTAATTTCATTAGTGTCACGTTCGTTTATACGTTCGAATGAACCTATCCAGTGAGTTCACATTCGTGTAGCGTTCGTAAATGCGTTCGAACGAAGTGATCAAGAGTGTTCACGTTCGTGTAGCGCTCGAGAACGTGTTCGAATGGAATGTTCCAGAGAGTTTATGTTTGTGTAGCGTCCGAAAATGAGTTCGAACGAAACGTTCCAGAGGGTTTACGTTCGTGTTGTGTTTGAAGACACGTTCGAACATTCTTAGGCAGAGGACTTGTGTTCGAGTTGCGTTTGAATACGCGTTCGAACATTCTTACGAAAAACCCAAAATTTTGCCTACTGGTTTGTCGGGCGTTCGAACGCCCTTGCGTATTTTACATGCACAGACTATATTTTGTCCAGAAAATTGACTTTAACACATGTGAATTTTCATCTAACAACACTAAAAGTATTAAGTTCTTAAGATTGTGGTGGAATTAAGTGCTATTAAACGAAATCAATATGCATCAACATCAATTAAATCAAATCATGCAAATATTACACCGTAAACCCTAAACCTTAAAGTATAAGAAAAACCTGGAAAATGACAAAAATTTGTAGTCCAAGTCGATTTGCCTCTGTCCTTAAAGACTTATTAGCCCCGCCTTGGTGCTCTACAGATTTTGTGGTTAAAGTCCTCCCAGGATTACTTGGATTCCTCTTGTTCAATGGGCACTCCTTAACAAGATCTTGAACTGAGAAAATTGTGGGAACTCTCTCTTACTCAAAAGACACTCTAGTATGCAAGACTCTTGGAGAATATATATAGAATAATTCAGTGAATTGAAATGGGAATGAATGTCTTATTTATAGACATGAAGGGTTACCATTGAAAAGGTATCCTTATGTATATTAAGACAATTCCTAAGGGTTATGTCCTTTACATTCAAAAGACATATCATTCCCTTTAAACCCAAGGGTTTAAACTCTTCACTTAAGGATTACATCCTTTCAATTTCTATATATAACCTCTTACAACCATATTTAGAAAATTTCTTACAAAACCCGCCCAAGAAATAACTTGAAGCGTCTCGAAAACTTTACGACAACTTGAAATATCGGGATTCCTTTTTTAAAGACCATCGGTATTAACCTAAACCCATCCATCATCAGGAGGTCTCCGATTGATAACAAAATTGTGAGGCGCTCTTCTCAAAGAATAGGGAATGCCTAGACCATCAAGAATATTCTTGTCATGCCCATAACCTACAGAACTTGAAGCCAGCTATGCAAAAAATTTAATCTTAAAAGAAACAATTTATTGAATCCTATGTAAAAAATGTTAGGGTTGGTGCTCTGAGTGCCAATCTAGATCGTATTTATGTCTGATTCATTAATACGAGCGGTTCAATTTTCCATAATATTACTAATTTACTGGTAGCACCCTTGTCTTTTATATACTTATTCGATCTAATCTGATTACGATTAGATCGAAACTGAATTTGGTTCAGTTTTACATGTATATTAGACAAATACCTTAGGATTTACAGTATAGTACGCAGTTACAATGTAGTTTGTAATTGACATTGGGAAGGCACGATTAGATGTATATCCTTAAATAAAGTTCCTGGTCAAGATTTGCTAACACGGGTCGGTTAGTAAAATCCGCTGAGACCAGTACATGTCGTATATTGTGACTTGGTCCGATGGTTTATCCCGGTTAACCATGAGTCTCGGGAGACTCGTATAGACATGTAGGTGTTTATTTGATAAGACACTGAACGACTCACTGAAGGTTTCCTAATAGATGGTACACCAACGTCAATAGGAACCTTCTCGAGTTGAGCGAACATAGTGGTCCTTCGACTTGAGATACCACTGTGGATATATGAGTTATCCTCCACACTTTGATGGCAGTCACGTCAACGATCTATTCATGATCAGACCTCCTCCTGTTCGTTGGGTGTGGACTGATGCTCATGATATCTTGTGCGTATCAAGATAGGATCTGTCAGTCCTATGTACAGGGCATAGGCATCCTCACGTTTTTACGATCTAGTAAATCCATGGCTGTGGTATAACTTCGGAAATCAGTTCCGAGTGTTATTTAGAGATCATAAATTGAAAGTCGACTGTATTATACCGAACGGATTTGACGTTCTCATCTATATCCCAGGTATAATACGGATAGCCTGTGACGGAGGGATTATACGTATGCAATGACCTCGGCTTGTATAGTTTAGCGAGATTATCCGTGGTCGTCATAATCCATGAGTGGGTGGATTTGGACACGAAATCGGATTTCGTGACGGATAAACCTAAACTTAGAGAGTCTCACAATATGAAGTGTACTCGTTGAGCACTTGAGCAACTCGATATGAATAATACTGATTATTCATAATACTTCATTGGATTAAATGAGTTAATTCGGATCGTTTAATCGGTTAAACGATAACACATGCATTTAGGGATTTTGGTCATTTAATAATTATTGTGTATTTGTATTTGATACATAATACGATTAGATACACATTAATTATTTGTCAAATAAGACTTTGACACATGCCATATATATATATATATATATATATATATATATATATATATATATATATAATATATATATATATATATATATATATATATTTGTTATTTAATGTAAATAAAAATACATATATGGTTGTTATTTAATTATCTAGTTATTTAAATGTTTAAATAATTAAATAATTAAATTTTCAAACTTTATCCAATTATCATTATGAATATGATACATGGTGATAAATAATTGGATTACATGGCATGTATTTATTAAAGGCAAATGTGTGACATTTTAATTGGCCTTTTAAAAGCTTGTTTTTTACTTTAATTTGATTAAATAAGTCAAAATGACCAAAATACCCCCTTGTACATATCAAAGTCGGTTTTGATGATTAAAAAAGGGGAAAATTTTGTTTTCTTCAACTTTTATTATTCCATGGCCGAAAGCTTCACTAAAAAAATGGGTTTGAAAAATTGTTTGAAGAATCCATGAAGATTTGAAGAAAAATCAAGAAAAAGTTTGGGTTTTTCATGAGATTAAAAGGTAATCTACTTAACCCTAAGCTTAGAAATTTGATTTCATGTTTCTTGATGATTTAGAAAGGTTCTAGGGTTACTTCAAATCTGAAAAATTAGGCTTTAGGTTGTGGATGATGGATTGGAAGCTTGTTGGCATATGTGAAGTAGATTTGGAAGTAATTAGTGTAATTAGTTTCCAAATTTATCAATTATTGAAGAGTTGCTATTCTAGAGTGTTGTGACCATTCTTATGGCACCTATAATTTTTCTTGAGTGCTTCATGTGTGGTGACTTTGATTGGTGTTTGATTAATTAGATTAATCATGGAAAAATTGGATTTAAAGCATGTATTTTGGTGATTTCGGATTTCTGGATCAGATTTGGTTAAACTGGAAATTATGTGATATTTTTGATGTCTTATGAATGTAATGAATGTGTTTTGGGAGTTGTCACAATTTCCGGAAAGTGTTTTCGACTTGAAATAAGCGAAAACGGCCAAAAACGGCGTTACCGGGTGGATTTTGAGCCAACCGAGTGACGACTGTGAAAACAGTGATTTCGTCATTGTTTGGGCAGCCCTTGAACTGCCCCGAGACTATAGGAACTGACCTGGGCAGTTTCCATAAGTATCGGATTGTCGGTTCGGTCAAAAACATGTTTTAGGCCATTTTGCGGAAAAACGGTTTTCGTAAAAGTTTCGCGAGTTTTCAACTTGTTTATGTTAATATTTGTTATTGAATAAATAGGTTTAGGTGAAATATGAATAAATTATTCATATTAGATATTGAATAATTTATTCGGTATTTTGAAAAGTTTTAAAATACGATTTCGCCCTGACCCGCACTTCTGCTGCGCCCCATCGCCCAAAACCCCAACAAAGAAGAGGTAATATCCTCGTACTAAAGCTTGCTCCGACTATGCCAGATAACGTAAAATAGATAATATGTCAAAATAATCCACAAATTACACAATTGTGGATTGAAATTAGTGGAGACAATCAAACTGCAAAAATCACGAACAATATCCCTTAGAGGCAATCTCTAACCAAATTTAGTGAATAACCAAGATCAAAGAGATTTGACAAAAGGACAGGTCACAAACAAGTGATCAATAGATTTAGCATAAGTAATATCGCAAAGCAAACAGACATAAACCATACATATACCTCTAGCTTGAAGAACATTATCAGTTAGAATGTGATACAAAAGAGTCTTCCACACCAACAAAGAGTATTTCGGTGGAATAAATGGCTTCTAAATCTGTAAGTTCTAAGGTGTAGGGGTAGAGTGGACCCAAATACAGTCATATGAGAGGTTCAAGGTGAGTTGTCTGTTAGTTCCATGTGTGTTGGTAAATTCCGCAACAAAATAAGTTCAATTGAGTTGTAATGAGTCTTGAAGATCTCAAAGCAATTGGACAAGTATTTGGACAACATCAGATGGAGAAATCAGAGTGATATTCACTATTTTGGATATTTCAGAAAATTTAGAGCTCCAATTAACATGAGGTCAGTTTCATTGGAAAGTAGACTCGAAGATTATCACGTACATATAAAGAACGCATGACTTAGCTAAGGGACAAGAAAATTACAAGCGATTTAAATTACAACTCAAAACTAGTCCGTGACTTGCGTTCCAGTTGCATTCGTCGAAGCGTTCGAATGTCCAGAGGCGGAAACTTTACGTTTGAGTTGCGTTTGAGGGGTGTTCTAACGCCTATGCCTAAGTGGGTTATTTTCGACGTGTTTTTAAGCCAGATTTGCACTAGGAAACCTTTTCATTTGCCCTACATATATAAACAAACTTAGAGCCACCTTCACAAGTGTTGAAAACACATTACTCTGATCCTCAAATATTCTTATCTTTTCAACCTTCTTGATAATCCACCTTGAAGACTTTATTGTTTACCTGTCTTCTCTGTTTTGGTGAGATTCTTATTTGATTGACCAAAAAACACAACCTAACCTAATTTCCTAAACCTTTAGAGTTCTCAAGGAAAAAGATTGGAAGTCGGAGTTCCGACATTGCATATTTGAGACTTGATCCACTTAGAGACTTCAAAAGTTATGAAGAAGGTCGTTTGGTGTGGGCTTGATAAGTTCTAGAGGTATTAGAGTCGGCGGAGTTGCTGTCATAGGTCTTATATCATCACTGTAATGTTTTCTCATTATAGTGGATTTCGGCTGGTAGCATAGATACCCGAAGTTATTTTTTACTCGTACAAGTTTTCCACCTCGTCAAAAAAATTACTGGTGTTGATTTTATTTTCTGCTCTAATTTATTTGCTTTGATTTATATCTGTTTTAGACTTAAGGGTGCATGTTGTGAATTCATAAAAATAATAATTAGGACTTGTCTTAATTTATTGTGAATTATTTCGCATAGGGTCGGAACCTAGAAACAAATTTGAATTTTCAATTGTAGATTTATTGTGAATTATCAGAGTCTGACCGCGATCCTTGACCTATTTAGCTATGGAGAGAAGTCAACCCTTAAATTGTCTCTCATTCTTTGATGAGATTGAGTACTTGTATTGGAAGGTTCGCATGAGAGTGTTCCTTAAGTCTTTAGATGAGAGAGTATGGATGTCAGTAGAGTACGAGTGGAAACCTCACGTGGTTATGGTTGATGTGGCCTATTCCCCTCAAGATAATCTGACCCATACTAAAGAAGAGTTTGACACTAGCAATAGGAACAGTAAGACCATTAATGCCATTAATGTTGCTGTTAGTTCCGCTAAATTTAGGAAAATTTTGATGTGTGAGATGACTAATGATGCTTGGGACATCCTTCAGACTGTGCATGAGGACACTCTATCTGTTAAGAATAATATACTCTAAGAGCTTGTCACTAGGTTTGAGGTCACCAGGATGAAAGATGATAAGACATTTGATGAGTTCTACGCTGAGATTAACGATATAGTTAACTATCGTTTTAACCTAGGCGAGACTATTCCTACAGATAGAATAGTTAGGAAAATCTTTAGATCTCTGTCTGAACAGTTTTTACCAATGATCACAACCATCGAGGAAAGTAATGGCTTAGATCATCTTAAACTAAAAGACCTCGTAGGAAAACTGCAGGTGTATGAGAAAAAACTTCCTGGATATAGAAAGCCCAAGACCATAGCGATGAAGATCGTAAATGAAGTTGCACATGATCTGTCAAGTGATGATAATGATGATACTCTCACGGATCAGGATTTGGCCATGTTTGCAAAAAGGTTTAAGAAATTTCTTAAGATGAAGAAGAATAATCATAGCACTGATAGAAATAAGAAGGATAAGCCTAGAGAGAGTAGGCGTAGTAAGATGGAGTCTAGAGATGATAAGGGTAGCAAACTTCATGTTATCCAATGCCATGAATGTGAATGGTATGAGAATATTAGATCTCAATGTCCTACATTCCTAAAGTCTAAGGCTACATACCTAAAGTCCAAGGGAAGAAAATCATGGAAGCCACACTTAGTGATTCTGAAGGTGGTTATACTTCTAATGAGTCTCCTAAGGGGAAAAGCAATTTCATTGCTTTTACTGCTAGTGTGGTAAGTGAGAGAGAGCATAATGTTAGTGATGTAGATGCTGGATCAGAATTCTCTCATGATGACTCTGTAGATGAGGATAGTCTTCAGAAAGAAGTGGAGCTAGACAAGAATGAAGCTAGAGATAAGTTTAAGCAAAACCTTTTGATGATAGATGAACTTGAGAAGATGAATAAATGACAAATTGATATTGTCAAATTCTTAGAAGCAGAACTTGAAAATATTAGAACCCAGTTGTCTGTATTTTCTAGTGGGACAGAGAAACTAGATTGTATGTTAGAGATTAGTGTTGAGTCTAATTGTGATAAGACATCATCGTCTAGAGCCGTACTGATCCCTCATATACGCGATTTAGGTAAGAAACATGTTGATTGTATTCATGTGATTTCCCATGTTGTTCATTGTCTTGTGTCCCAATATCAATTTATATATGTAGTGGGCAAACCTCACTCTTGTCCAAGGTGTTTGCCTGTATGCTATCATTGTGGAAAGGCGGGACACATTAGGCCTAAGTGCTCCATGTTTCCCAAATAAAAGAAAAGGCCTAAGAGTGTTTCATGTGATTTCCCATGTTGTTCCTCGTCATGTTGCCCTTCTAGTCACGCTCTCTAATAACTATATATATGACGGTTTTCCAAAACCTAAAATGGAGCTACTGGGACCTAAAATAGAAATGCGAACTGAATATTCTAATGGCTTAAGACGAATGTTGATTCTCTTGACATCACTTACGAATGATCCTGATGAATACTTATGAATGTTGATGATGTTCAAATGAACTGACATTGCAATAAAATAGACCTTTAGCGTCCAAATATTTAGCTTCAAATTTTTTTCGACGCCAATAAACCCTTTAGCATCGAATTTAAATTTCGACGCTAATGTCTTTCCCTCGGGGGGAAACAACCTTAATCCCAGAAGTGACAGATCTATCTTCTTTTCCGAAAAGAGCTCTCGTAGCCATATTTGATGCCCTTATACCTGCAACGGAAAAAGTATTTACATATACGACATCTCATTCGGAGTGGGTAACCCTCATTTGGTTCAATGTAGGATATCTTTCTAAAAATGGGTTTTGATACCCTATTGGTACTCCCTTGCTTGACAGTGAGGTCAACTCTTTAGCTTCGAATTTAAATTTGACGCTAAAGGTTGATGTTTTAGCGTCGAATTTCTATTTCGACGCTAAAGGTTCCACCATTTAGCATTAAAAAATTGTTAGAATTTAAATTTCGACGCTAAAGGTTCCACCCTTTAGCATCAAAAATTTAATTGGACGCTAAAGGGTTAACCCTTTAGCGTCGAATCTAAATTTCGACGCTAAATGTTAATTTTAAATTTTTCGAATTCGCCCTTCTAAAATTTGAATTTATCACATAATAAAATTATATTTAAATTTTTGATATTTAGCGACGAATTTTCGACGCTAAAAGTCAAAAATTTCGACGCTAAAGGTTAAATTTATAATTTTCAAATTCCTGCTTTCTAAAATTTGAATTTATCTCTAAATAAAATTAGATTTAAAATTTTGACATTTAGCGACGAATTTTTGACGCTAAAAGTCAAAAATTTCGACGCCAAAGGTTGTATTTAAAATTTTTATTAGATTTAAAATTTTTACATTTAGCGACGAATATTTCGACGCTAAAAGTCAAATATTTCGACCATAAAAGGTAAATTTAAATTTTTCGAATTCCCGCTTTCTAAATTTTGAATTTATCTCCTAATAAAATTGGATTAAATTTTTTACATTTAGCGACGAATTTTCGATGCTAAAAGTCAAAAATTTCGACGATAAAGATCGAAATATTGGCGAAAATAATTTCCGCTATTTTAGGACCTTTAGCGACGAAAACCTATTTCGTCGCTAAAGCTTTTTTTCCTATAAATTCATTTGCTATTTCATTTCTCATATTCTCACTTTCTTTCTCTCATACTCTTATTTCCTCTCTAAAATTATTTTTTCCTTAAGTGTTTTGTTTGATTTTTATATTTTATATTAACATCTAATATTTATTTATTTATTTTCGTATGGGAATATGAAGATGAAGAAATGATGAAAATGAAGACAGTGAAGAAAATGAAAAATAAATGAAAGTGAAGATGGAGAAAATATATAGAAAATTATATTTTATCATTCTGTTTATTTATTTATTTTTTTTGTTGTAATAAATTTTAGTTTTAGTTTTATATCAATAAAAATATCATTATTATAATTTTTTAATAACAAAATTTTAATAATTTTTATAACAAATTTAATTACTTTTGTAATGAAATTAGTTTGAAATTAATTTGTAATAATAATTTTATTATACCTTTTAGCGTCGAAATATTTGACGCTAAAGGTAATAAAATAATATATATTTTTTAATATTATATCACCTTTAGCATCGAATATTTCGACGTTAAAGGTTAATTTTTTGGCGTCGAAAATATTCGTCGCTAAATACGTGCTTTAGCGTCAAAATTTTTTGGACGCAAAATGTTGTACTTTTGCGTCGAAATTTTTTATTTCGACGCTAATTGTCTTTCTTGTTCATGTTTTAGCGTCGAAAATTTTCGACGCTAATAACCTTTAGTGTCAAAATTGTGTACTTACCTATTTTTTATAGTGTGATGAACGGTGGACAAATGTTGACTTATAATAACTCAACAATAATGATAGATGTACTAAATAAATACTTCTTCAGTATTGAACCACATTTAAACTGTGATTTAAAATTAAAATTTTTATTTAATTAAATAATTTCTTATACACATAGTCTCTCCTGATTGATTTAAAATTAAAATTAAAATTACGTAGTCATTGAGTACCTCTATCACTACTCATAACTCAATCTCAACGTCGGCTTGCTTCAATTCAACCTCAAGTTACTATCAACGATTCTATTAATTATTAGGTTAATGATACTAATTAATATATTAATGTGATTCATAAACAGCGTTTTAATGTTTTGGCTTAAGAAAATAGAGACGGTTGACAAGGATAGCTTAACTAACAGGCATTGAACTGATGCTCTGACCAGGCTATTATATATTAGCCTGTTCTAATTTAATTAAGGATCTTATTATATATGTTTACTCTCATTAACTAAGTATCCAATTTCAGGATTCTATTCAATTTTTTTTCTTGTTTATTAAATTAATTAGAAGATAAGTTAATGTTTGATTCGACCATATAAAAATGTTAATTAAATAACCTTTAAATTTGAGGTCTACATTGGATACCTAACCACGTGTTCCGGAACCATATAATTAAAATATTTGTGTTTGCTAATATAAAACAGGTTATATATATTGACAAACAAATTAAGATGAATTAATAATATATTTTTATGAACTATAATTATATGATTACTTGTGTAATTAATATTTTAAAAAGGTTTTAAGTTTGTCTACAACAACAATCATATTAAAACAACTTTTTGGGTGAATTTGAATGTGATATTTTAAAGATCTTTATGTCATTTGTCCACTTATTATTATAATGTATGGCTAAAATTTAATTTTATGTGTGTGTGTTTTATTTAATAAGTACTAGAACAATTTAACTATGAAAATTTGCTATCAAATATATATATTCATAAACTTTATGAAGAACAATGTACAAATTTCTCATGTTATTAGGGTTGGCAGATGTAACGAGATTTGTCAATTCTGATTATATCTCATTTATATAACCAGGATAAAAATCATCATAGTCTCATCCATTATTTTTTAAATAAGAAAAATTATATTGTCTCGTTCCACATCCCGTTAAATCTTGTATCGACCCACTAAAAATTTTATGATATTTTTTTTATCATGTCTCATCATGTTTTCAAATCAGAATAAGAAAATATAACTCAAATCATGTCTCGTGGGAAAAGGAATTGAGAAAATTACATGTAAATTGCAAATACTGCGTCGAAGTATGAAGATTAGATCAGTTTCATAATTTCTCTTGTACCTTTATATATTTTAATGTGAATCTATTTTTCTGTTGGTTACGGGAACACATAATGCATGAATGGTATTATGTTGTTAGGTTTTGTTCTAATTGTACTTGAGTTTTATGTTTTCTTATTTCAGTATTAAGTAACATATATTATTGGGGTTTTTTTTTTCCTTATTTATACAATCCATCTTTCAAAAAAAAAAATAAGAAATTTGAATTGAATAGTCCTACAATGAAAAATATAAAAGACAGCCTAAATAATAATATAGTTCGAATCCTAAAGCAAAAAAAAAAAAAAAAAAACCCTAAAGCGCGTGAAGAGTAAAGTGTGGGAAATTTTTGTTGTCTTGTCGTACTTGAAATATAATATAATGACAGGAAAACCAAAAGAAAATGAAATACGAATCATAAACATCAAATCCACGTAACCTCAACGCAGTCTCGAGGGTTTATATACCTTTTTCGTACTATTTTTTATACCAGTTTTATACTGTTTCTTCTCTTTTATGTTATGTTATGTTCTTGAAATGACAAATATATATATTTTTTATTTATATATAATCCATTTCCTTTTATTAAAATATTCACTCTCTTATGTGGGGCCAGCTCCCTGCAGCTTTGTAAATTACTTGAGAAACTTTGTATGTTTTTTTTTTAATTAGTTGGAAATCGAACCGTCGAACCACTCATTTCGAGCTTAAGTGGAATAAGTAAAATCTTCGACTGTTTCAGACTCTTACAAGAAACGCACTCCCTGAATTCGGACCCACGACCTCAAGGTGAGATCCTAAACCATACATTACCAAACCACGTCCATTAGGGATAAAATTTTGTATGTTGATTGTGTCTAATGCGGGAAAAATCATATGGGACTTACTAGCTCGACATGAACCCAACACGAATAAATGAGTATAGGCGGTCAAATTTTATTTTTTCAATAAATGGACCTGTCTATGTCATATTGTTAGAAATGTTAGAAAATAACATTTAGAAAATATTCATGAGGAACAAGTGGTACACCCATGATGATAATATTTTTGGATGGGTTTGAGGAAGTCATTAAACTTCCAAATACATATGATTAAATAGTGATCAAAACTTATAAATGTATGTGATTACATAGTAATCAATGATTGCTTCCAGATGCATGTGATTGTATAGGAAGCTATACTTGTGAGTGAATATGAAATCATGCAAGTGATGATATAGTAACTTGACTTACCCTCCTATAAATATGATCAGCATTTTCTCATTGATATAAGCAATCAATTAAGTTTGATTAAGGACATCTCTACAAGAAGTAAGGTATACAATTGTGTTGTGAAATACTTAGATTTATTTCAATATGTTTGTGATTAACTCTATGACTAATAATACATGTATGGTTAGATCCTAAGTGGACCATTATGGATTTATCTCATGAAAATATTAGAGATCATATTTCCCAATGTTGGTGTCATTTGCTGCGGAAGCGCGGTTCAGGCGAAATCGTATTTTAAAACTTTTAAAGTTACCGAATAAATTATTCGATATCATATATCTATAATTTATTAATATTTCACCTAAATATATTATTCAATATCATATAACGACATAAATAATAATGAAAATATTAGGAAACTTTTACGAAAATGATTTTCCGTAAAATAGCATAAAATACGTTTTAGTAGAACCGACCAACCGAGACCACACAGAGGCTGTCCAGGTCATCTCCAATAGTATTTGGGCATATCATGGGTTGGCAACCGTTATTCGATAAGCTCAAAACTCATCCGGTAATGTCATTTTTCGCCGTTTTCACTTATTTTCACTCCAAAATAATTTTCGAAAATTATCCTGACTCCCAAACACATCCAACACATCCAAATGAAATATTTTTCATCATCAAAATTTCAGATTTTCCAGATCTGATCTGGACATAAAACAGCCCTTATTTTATGCTTAAATCCAATTTTCACAAGATGAATCAAATTAATCTTACACCAATTAAGTCCCACCATCATGAAATATCTCTATAACAATTCTAGATTATTTTAGAGTGGCTCAAAAACTCTGGAATGGCAACCAAGTTGTCCAACAATAAATTGAACTCAAATTACCTTAATCTAGTTCAAAGTTTACTTACACATGCATCTAGCCACTTAATCAATCATCCAAATCAAAAAGCCCAAAAAATAGAATAAAAAAGAATCTCTACATCTCATGCTTTCAACAAGAACAATAAGAAACGACTTTCCAAAAAAAAAAAAGACATAAAAATTACCTTTAATCTTCCTAGTCTTCTTTGAAATTTGTTCTTACTTTGATTCTTCTACCTCCATTCTCACTTTTGTGTTTTTTGAATGAATGAAAGAAGTTAGGGATTTGGCCACTTCTTCACCAAATGAAAGTAATTTTTTTTCTTTTTATGTTCCAAAAAGTGGCGTGAAAATGGAACTGAAAAAATGGTCATTTATGTAAAATTTTAATCATTTTAAATACTTGGTGATAAAGCCAAACATTTGGCTCTATCAAAAACATATATAACATTAAACAACAAATAGGTTTGTTACACTTGTAAAGTAAAAAGTAAATTATCTAATTAATTAATTAGTCTAATTATTAATTTACTTTACAAGTGTCAAGCCATAATTTATTAATAAATGTGTATCTAATCTAATTATGTATTAAATACAAATACACATTAAATGACCATAAAAATATCATGACATGTTTATCTTCATTTAACGATTAAACGATTCGAATTAACTAATTTAATTCGATACAAAAATTATGAATAATCAGTATTATTCATAACGCGTTGTCCAAGTGTTCAACGGGTAAACTTCATATTGTTCATATTTATCCGTCACATAATCCAATTGCGTATCTATAATTCGCCAACTCGTAAATTATGATGACCATAAATAATATCGCTGAACTATACAAGTTGAGACCATTGCAAACGTATAATCTCTTCGTCACATGCTATCCATATTATACTGGGGATATAGATGAGAACGTCAAATCACTAAAATATAATATAGTCGACTTACAAATTTACGATGTATAAATAACACTCAGAACTCGCTTCCGCAGTGTACCACAACCATGGATTTACTAAATCACAAACACATGCAGGATATCTATGGCCCATACACAGGACTAAGAAATTCTATCTTGATACACATCGAATATCATGAGCATCAGTCCACACCCAACGAACATACGGAGGTCTGATCTAAATAGATCGGTGACGTGACTGCCGTCAAAGATTGAAGGATGTCTCATATATCCACAGTGGTATCTCAAGTCGAATGACCACTATGTTACTCGACTCGACAAAATTCCTATTGACGTTAGTGTACCATCTATTAGGAAATCTTCGGTGAGCCGTTCAGTGTTTATCAAATAAACACCTACATGTCTATACGAGTCTCCTGAGACTCACGGTTCATTGGGATAAACCATCGGATCAAGTCCCGATATACGACATATACTGGTCTCAGCGGATTTTACCAACCGACCCTTGTTAATAAATCTTGATCATGAATTTTATTTGAGAATATACAACTTATAATGACACTTCCCAATATCAATTACAAATTACGTTGTAACTACGCACTACGTTGTAAATCCTGAGGTCTTTGTCTAATATATATACATATCACTAAATCAGATTTAGTTTCAATCTAATCAATATTAGATCGAATAAGTATATAAAAGACAAGAGGTGTGACCAATTATAAGTAATATTGTGGAGAAAGATATTGTTTGTATTTATGAATCGGATATAAATACGATTCGAATTGACGCTCATAACACCAACCCTAACACCCAACACATATGATTAATAGCAGTGTCGGTTTTAAGTTTTAAGTCATTTTGACACATCAGTCAGTTTATAACATAATTATATTTGCAGTGTAATTCGCTGGCAATAATTCAATATATTGTGAGTGATAATTTTAATCCTGATCGGGGCTCTTCGTACGCAGTAGATGGCTAAATTGTAAGAATAAGATTTCTTCCATAATGAGGTTCAGATGTTCTCATAATTTTCGAGAGAATAATAGTGCAGCAGATTGCGTTGTGAATATTACCCTGCATTGTTCTTAGTTTACTTGGAGGCCATACCCTCCTTTCGATATTCAGAAATTTATTTCTTTTGATGCGAACGAATTTCCTAGGTATCGTTTTTAGTAATGATGTCTTTGTAGCTTATGCAATTTGCCTTTGCCGGTTTTTGGATTATGATTCGCACTTCACTTTGCAGACTTTTGATGCTTTGGTGGTAATGCTGGTTGTAATTTTTTATTTTTGAGGCCGGCACTATTTTCTTAGTGGGGTTTTTCCTATGAATTTAATGATTAAGATTTTAATAAGATTAGCACCTTAAAATCTTCTTTAGGCTAGTCCCTTTTTCCTTTAATTATTGTATTAAACTCTTTTTTTTTTAATATAGCACTCTAGATGTCAGTGTAGCACATAATTAGGCTACTCTTTGGGTGCTAAGTTGGGATATAAGGACTAGCTTTGATATATAAAAAAAAAAAAAAATTAGGTTCATATAATTAATATATACTTAAATGTTAGATATGCTTTAGCTTAGTTTTTTTGATACTTTTTTCCTATTTTAAATGTTAAATGTTTGACACGAGCATAAATTTAACAAGACCCAAAATTGACCCAACACAAATATATCCGAACCCATTTTACCACTTCTAATTATGTCAGCTAGAGAAGGAATACTTATCTTAATGAAGTGCATCAAATTAATCCTACTTTGTATTTGACGGAATAAGTGGACTTACCTAGGTTTCATTAGTTAGTAGATACTATAATACTTAATTTAAATAAAAAAAAAATTATCATGAGATGCACGGACCAACTTACTCCACCATTTCTAAACTAAGCTAAAGCGCCAAGGGCGTATAAGTATTTCATCAGAGAAAGAGGTACAGAGATAAAGCAAGAGGCTTGTAGAGTTAGGGTTAGGGTTAGGGTTAGCTATATTCGTGAAGGAAGGCCACACCCACATAAGGCAAGTGTTGAGTGTGTGTCAGTAAAATTGATACAGGTGATGAAGTAAAGTTGATTTAAGGAAGATCACGTGCGGTGTCCCGTATCAAAGTCAAAAGGGCATGGTGATATATATTTATATAGCTGTCGGCCACGAGGCAGCTGCCACTATCCAGCCATTGGGAAATGGAATTGCTCTTCTTCTTCCTCTTCTTTTATTTTATTTTTTCTCCCGAATTTGTCCCCTTAAATTCCGGTGGTCTGTGAAGAGTGTAAATGTGACTCAAATCAAATCCAATTCAATCCAATCACTCTGTAACTTACCTTACCTGCTCAGTGCTCACAGTCATAGATTACTTGAGGCCTTTACAGAGACTTGAAGTTTTATCTCTGTAAACTGTAAAGTGTAAACATTTGTTTTTTTGATTCTGAGTAAAGACAAAGGAAGGGTTTCTTTGACTTGGACTTGGATTTGGAGTTGGGGTTGATTAGACTTTCTCAGTCTTTTGAAGATCCACCAACTCTGCTACCATATCTCTCCCCCTTGTCTCCATCTCACGTCTCTTTCTTTTCAATTTTTTCTTTCATCAATCAACAAATTTAAGACCGAGTCTCAATTAAGACATTTCCCCAATTTGAAAGCCACCCAACGGCTCCAGTTATTAATAGGATGGAGAGAAAATGTTGAATCCTTTATTAATTTAAAAATTCTCCAACCAAAAAAAAGCCCGGGCCCGTGAAAAGCCCGGCCCGGCCCGAGTCGGGCCGGGCTTGGGCCAGGTCTTTTTTTAGGCCCGAATTTAAAAAAAAAATTTTAAAAAAAATACAAATATAAAATATATTTACACTATATATAAAGACAATTTATAAATAAATCACAAATTTTATTGATAAATTAACAATTTAAATACTAAAAATAAATAAAAATGATACAAGCATATTAAAAAATATATATATTTATGTTTTTTTTTTTTTTAATTTTGGCCCGGCCGGGCTTTTAAGCCCGCCGGGCCGGGCCGTGGGCTTTTTTGCCACCCTTAATCTTAATTGAGATTTAAGAAGATTTTTTTTAATCATAATTTAAATAATCAATTGGGATTCATGACAGTCCAAGACGAAACTCAATCGGGATTGTCAGGGATAAAACTCGATTAAAACGGGACAGTTCGAGACGAAACTTGAGCAGGACGATGTCCTAATTACAAACCCTAGCTATTGCATCACTTGACCTACACTCTCCATGATACATTTTGCGGCCCCTAATCATAGTAAAATATTATAATTAAAAAAATGAAAAATAATACTCAAATACTGTACAGATTGTCATAATGACATTTTTCCATACAGTTTTAGAAATATAAGTTTTAGCCCATATCGTTAAATAATTTTTTGTTAATTGAATAACTTTTCATATAATTTTGAAATAATTATTTTTACATATTTGGACAGTTTTTTTGATATTCAAATCATTTAACACTAATCGGATAAAAATGACTCAAAATTAACGTATAAATATTTACCAATATGGATTAAAGCTTGTAATTAAAATGGTAGGGATAAAATATTTTTATGATAATTTATAAGATGGTTGGATGTCATTTTTCGTATAAATTTTTTTTAACCATTAATTACTTGGATGTTATAAAAAATAAAAAGTTTTTATCAAATAAACGGGAAGCAATTTAAAATTTATAAACATAATATGACTTTACTATTGGATTGCTTCAATATACTCTTATTTATAATATATAGTTTCATATATTGACAGTCGATATTAAATTATTACTTAATTTTATATAAGTGTGAGGTATTCCTCATCCAAAGGTCTATATCAAATCAATCGAGCAAATCTAAAAGTGATGAATCCGGCTGTATGATTAATCCAGCTGCATGTATATTTCCAAGTTGCATGTATGAATCCAAATATATTTTCGGTGGATCTTGATTTCTTGGTGTAAGATTACAAACAAACTTTTGGTGATAATATTCTTTTGTTGAATTTGTTAGCCAAAGTTTGGTTATAAATACAAAGCTCATTTGTGAGCAAAACCATCACAACAATTAAGATTCATGTAAAGAAAACTTAAAAAATATAAAAATGAGGTTTTTGTAGAGTTTCAAACACTTGTAAATTATGTTCTTATAGTAATAGAATTCAATTTTCCTTCATAAATACTCTTCAGTGATCAGAGAATCACAATAAAAGATATCAGTAGCTTTAGTTACATGTTGGGGGTCGAAAAGCCGAAAAACGAAACTCGGTTCGGAATATTCGGGTTTCAGGAAAGTTCTCAAAAATCATTTTGAGCATACTATCAGTTTATTCACGTCGAGACGAGCACAATGATATTTTTGATGATCAAATGGAGATCAGATGACAACGTAGGCGCCGAGTAGAAGAGCGTGAGTGAGTTTCAGTTTCATCACGCGACGCACGCACATCTGAAGGTTGAAGACGCTGACGTACCAGCCACGTCAACGAACAATCAACACAACATCAGTGAACAGTCAGCGCCACATCAGCTCACAGTCACCAGTCATATCGGTAAGGAATCTGACATGTCAGTTGCCACAACATCGACATGTGTCTGCCACATCAACGGCCACATCATTTGTCATGTCAGTAAATCCGCCCTTGTGTCAGATTTGGACCAACGAAGAGTTAAATCCATCATTTTTCAATCATTTCGAACGTAACAGTGACCTCCAATTTGTGAAAATCAGACTCGATTTTGTCATATTTTTATTTATAACTTTAAACTTAAAATGAAAATGAAAGATTTCTCTTCTGGTGTTATGATCAAGCTGACAACAATCAATTACTCCATCTAGAGGCCTCAGAGTGACTAGAGTAAACTCTGTTGGATTTTCTAGGTCAAACCAAGATTAAATTAAGCAATGAAATGTGCAAATACAACAAAGTAAAGTAGCGGAAATACTCACTTTGATCGGCTTTTGCGATGCGAAGACAACAAAAATTTCTGCTCCAAGCTTTTCCTTTTTGTGTGTTTCGGTCAACCCCTTGGTGTGTGGATCTTCAAGCTCCAAGCTTTGTGAATGATTCCATGCTCAAGGGTTTGTTTCCCTATCACATTTGAATGACTCATTTAAGTGCTAGCTTTGGAAATTTTGCCACAAAATTTCCTTGTTCTTCCTTGTTGTTCTCGGCAAAGGAGAAGCAAAAAAGAGAAAAATGGCTCAAAAGCCGTGAGTTGGAGGGAGAGAGAGAGAAGTGATGAAGTTGTGTTATGTGTTTTGATTTCAAAAATCAAATACAATAATTCAATTTCCAAAATTGGTACAAGGCATTAAAGCCTTTCAACAACTCCCATCAATCACAAAAGTGACATGCATCACATCACTCAAAGTTGATGTGACTTCCATCACAAGAATGACTAATGATGTGACGCGTGATGTGACTTGTGGGCTGCACTTTAATTCAAAATGCGAGTGGGCCCACAAACACTCCCGGGCTCGGGTTCGCTAATTCCGAATTAACGAATTTTCCGTTGCGACGTAATTAAATCAAATTTAATTAAATAATTATGCCTAACAAAATTACTATTCACGTCGCTAGCTAATTAATTCTAAATCAATTCGTTAGCCGGAATTAAAATCTAATTTTAATTCCGCGTCGAAATCTAATTTCGTTTAATATATCGAATATATTATTTTATCGATTAATTCCAAATTAATCGTTCTCTATCTTTAAATTGAATTTTATCCCAGATAAAATTCTCCGTAATTAATCCCAGATTAATTTTCTCTCTCTTATAATTAATCATAGATTAATTATATCTGAGTCATACGTCATTGGTGAATCTTCGGGAAGCGACCCATGAGATCCCTGGATATGTTGGCAGTAAATTCGGTCGTCGGACTATCCGAACACTTACGTACCTAATACTACGTCTTTACCGATTTACGAGACATGGTTGGCTTCTAGTAAAGTACCGTGCATACCTAATTCTCCAGAAATATTCTTAAAGGAATATATAATCTGTATCAGGCGTAGTATACGTAGTATTGCGTATTGTGATCCAGTATCGGATGTCACGTGCTAGGCCTGGGGCTGGAATTGTGTCTGCCCCGTACAAAGCACATATCAGATCTCTGGTAACTAGTCTCTATAATCGGATAAACATGACCTAGTCATATTATCCCAATAGCTGCAGCATAAAAGAGTACTAGTTCTGTATCCTGCGTGACCATCAGACGGATGGAACCTCATAAATGATCTGTTCAATAATTAAACACATTGAACCATTTATGAACAATTCCTACAACAATCATTTATGCTGTTAAATTTGTACTGTGCACTGTTAACCATTGATTTCGACTTTGTTGTGTGTGACCTTTTGGGTTCCCCTCAAGTTGGACATGAAATGAATCGTGATAATTTAATCGAACATAAATTATCCTCCGATCAGATGGTCGTTCGATTTCAATGACCAAGGTTGACATCTAGCAACATGCCAAGGCCCCCAAATGAGAGGAAAGATATATATACCATTCTGTATGTGATTTACATATGATACGGTCCATCGCCTCACTGTATCCCAACCGTTTGACCTAGGGTATGGAAAATGTCTACCCATATAGTCAAATGTATGATATTGATAATGTCATGAATCGTGCTAACCCAAGAATCTCACATGATTCTTCCGCTGCGGCCACAGTCTCAAGCACTGATCACACATATCAACCCGCGAAATAGAATACTACTCTTATAAGAAAATATTATTCGAGAGAGTGGCGATTCTCTGTTTTATCTTTACAAACTTCATGTGTTTCAACAAATGACCTAGTCATACCCTTATAACCGGATCTTTTGAACCGGGGAAGGAGAATGTCAAAGTTATTTGATCCACACATAAGATTGTAAAGACCTCAAGTCTAAGGACTAGTCATACAATCGATACATGAAAGTTTTCATAAACACATGGGATAAATACTCCATATGAAAACTTTCGGCGGTCAGTTTGATGGACACGAGCAACTCATGCATCCATGTGATACACCAAGCAGACGGATCTCCGCTAGTAGCCTATGAGATCGGCTACCCCACTTAAGGGCGGATCATATCATCATTCTAGTCTCTCCGCTTTGTGAACGCCCAGATTATTCACAAAACTATGACTAGGAACGTTTGAGAGTAATGATTCTCATAAGGCGTGGAAGCCATCATCTTATTACTCCAAGGGCTTTATTACAGTGTTTGATGATTCATATAAGTTATGTAAGACACGTATCATAAAGATTTTCATTTTATTAATTAATGAAAATATTACAAATACATGTACATATAGCCCATCCACAAGTTGGGTATAGGGCATATCCCTAACAATATCCCACTTGCACTATAGCCAACTAGTATGAATCTGGACACCATACTCTCGGGTGTGTCTATCATGCTTTTGTTGAGTCAGCCCTTTAGTCAGAGAATCCGCAAGATTATCTTCTGTGGGTATTTTCTCTATAATAACTTCTTTTCTCAACAATTTCCCTGATGAGATGAAATCACCTGAGTACATGCTTGGATTTCTGGTGGGACCTTGGTTCATTTGATTGAGCAATGGCGCCCGTGTTGTCACAGTACATCGTGACGCCATTCTTTATCGCGGGAAGCACTTCTAGCTCTGTGATGAACTTCTTTATCCAGACTGCTTCTTTAGCTGCCTCAGATGCTGCAATATACTCGGCTTTAATGGTGGAGTCCGCTGTAGTTGACTACTTTGAGCTTTTCCAAGTGACAGCTCCGCCATTCAAAGTAAACAGATATCTTGTTTGCGATCTGCTGTCATCCCTATTGGTCTGAAAGCTCGCATCACAGTAACCAATGACTTTCATCTCAGAAAAATCTCTGTATGTCAAAAACACATCCTTAGTTCTTCTCAGATACTTGAGGATTAGTTTGACAGCTGCCCAGTGTTTCTCACCAGGATTTGCCTGATACTTGCTCGTTATGCTAAGAGCATAAGAGACATCAAGTCTTGTACATAGCATGGTGTACATGATCGATCCTATTGCTGAAGCATAAGAGATCCTACTTATATGCTCTATATCTGAAGGAGTATGTGGACATTTCTCCTTAGATAATTTGATTCCATGACAAGTAGGTAAATTACCTCTTTGGAATCTTCCATTTGAATCTTTTCAAAACTTTATCTATGTATGTAGATTGAGAAAGTCCTAACAACCTCTTAGATCTATTACGGTAGATCTTAATGCCGAGGATGTAGGCTGCTTGCATACTTTATTATGATCATCCTTAGATGCAAACCCCTCAGGTTGTGTCATATAGACTTCCTCTACGAGGTTCCCATTAAGGAAAGCTGTTTTGACATCCATCTGCCAAATCTCATAATCAAAGTGTGCAGCTAGTGCCAGTAAAATTCGAATGGACTTTATCATTGCAACATGCGAGAAGGTTTCATCATAGTCAATTCCTTGGATTTGTCTATAAACTTTCGCCACCAACCTAGCCTTATAGGTTTGGATGCTGCCTTCTGCATCAGTTTTACGCTTGTAAATCCACTTGAAGCCTATGGGTTTTATCCCTTCAAGTTCATCCACCAAGTCTCAGACTTGATTCTGATACATAGAGTCTATTTCGGATTTCATGGCCTCAAGCCACTTGAATGAATCAATGTCACGCATTGCTTCGTCATAACTGGTGGGATCGTCATTGTCAATGACTTGATCATGTTCCTCATCAATATGGAAACCATATCTTTCAAGCTCATATCTTTCCCTACCAGACCTTCTAAGTTCATAACCTTGTGGTTATTCCGTCGTTGCCCTTTTGAGGGGCCTGGGGTTTAGTTCTATGTTAGTTTGTTCTTCTCGTACCTTATCGAGGTCAAGTCTACCCCCACTATATTTCTTGAGAAGGAATTCATTCTTTAGAATTTTAGCATTTCGTGAGACAAATGTTCTTTGTTCATTTGGGATGTAGAACATGTTGGACAATTATGACCTATAGCATCACTATTTGTACAGAACATGGTGTTGTTGTACAAATTAACTATGTGACAAAAGAAATTGCTCTTTTATCATTTGTAATTAGATTACCGGGATATATAAATGATAAAAGTCCATATGATTAAATTCGGATTAATAAGATATGAGAAAATATTAATCCACTAAGGTTTAATCATTAAAACATCCATAGTCGTAGTATTATCGAGATTGGACATCGATAATACGGAATAGACTAGTATTGCACTTGTGTATTGGGTGTGATGTCAAGATGGAAGTATCACTTCAGTCATATGGAGATGATGATCACGTAGGATACGAAACTGGTGCTCTTATATGCTGCAGTTATCGGGATAATATGACTAGGTCATGTTTATCCGATTATAGAGACTAGTTACCAGAGATCCGATATGTGCTTCGTACGAGGCAGACACAATTCCAGCCCCAGGCCTAGCATGTGACATCTGATACTGGATCGCAATACACAATAATACGTATACTACGTCTGATACAGATTACCTATTCCTTTAAGAATATTTCTGGAGAATTGGGTAGGCACGGTGCTTTGCTAGAAGCCAACCATGTCTTGTAAATCGATAAAAATGTAGTACTAGGTACGTACGTGTTCGGATAGTCCGACGACGGATTTACTGCCAACATATCCGGGGATCTCATAGGTCGCTTCCCAAAGATTCACCGATGACGTATGACTCGGACATAATTAATCTGAGATTAATTATAAGAGAGAGAAAATTAATCTAGGATTAATTACGGAGATATTTTATCTGGGATATAAATACTAATTATAAGAGAGAGAACGATTAATTTGGAATTAATCGATAAAATAATATATTCGATATATTATACGAAATTAGATTTCGACGCGGAATTAAAATTAGATTTTAATTCGGGCAAACGAGTTAATTTAGAATTAATTCGCTAGCGACGTGAATAATAATTTTACTAGGCATAATTATTTAATTAAATTTGATTTAATTACGTCGCAACGGAAAATTCGTTAATTCGAAATTAGCGAATCCGAGCCTGGGATGTGTTGCGGGCCCACTCGCATTTTGAATCAAGTGGGGCCCACAAGTCACATCACGCGTCACATCATTAGTCATTCTTGTGATGGAAGTCACATCAACTTTGAGTGATGGATGCATGTCACTTTTGTGATTGATGGGAGTTATTGAAAGGTTTTAAGGACTTGTACCTTTTTTGGAAAAATGGATTTGGTAATTGATTTTTGAAATAAAAAACCACAACACACACACAAGTCACTAATCTTCTCTCCCTCTCCCTATCTCACGGCTTTGAAGCCATTTTCTCTCAAAAATTTCTCTCATTGGCCGAGAGTTAGAAGAAGCAAATGGAGGATTTGTTGCAAATTTTTCATGATGCTAGCACATCTAAGGAGTCTTACAAAGGTGATAGGGAAACCCATCTATGAGCTTGGAATCATTCACAAAGCATGGAGCTTGGAGCACACAAAGAGGGGCTTGGCCGAATACATCAAAGAGGAAAAGCTTGGAGAAACTTCTCAAAGGCGAAATTTTGAACTCTCCGCCAACATCCAACCGATCAAAGTGAGTATTTCCGCTACTTTACTTTGTTGTATTCACACGTTTATATGCTTATTATGATCTTGGTTTGACCTAGAAAACCCAATATAACACATATGCTCTTGAGTTCAAGGCATATCCTACAAACTTACATTTAATTGCCCTATCATCCAATTTGTTAGTTTGTGTGAGCTTAACATATGCGTCACATCCCAAAACTCTTAGATAACTAATACTATGACATTTCCCAGACCATAACTCATATGGTGTTTGACTAACAGTCTTGGAAGGAACTTGATTTAGTAGTAGTGTTGCAGTTTCTAAAGTAAGACCCCAAAATGAAAGAGGTAGATCCGTGTCTGGCATCATTGATATGACCATATCTAATAATGTCTGATTTCTCTTTTCGGAGACCTCATTATGCTGTGGAGTTCCTGGAGGAGTCCACTGGGAAACAATGCCATTTTCTCTCAAGTAATCTTGAAATTCGTTGCTTAAGTATTCACCACCTCGGTCAGACCTTAGTGACTTAATACTTTTATTAAGTTGGTTTTCTACTTCAGCTTTGAAGTCTTTGAATTTCTCAAAGGCTTCAGATTTGTACCGCATAAGGTACACATACCCATATCGTGAGTAATCATCGATAAAAGTAATGAAGTAGGAGAATCCACCTCTAGCGGTGACTGACATTGGTCCGCATACATCAGAGTGTATGAGTTCTAATGTCTCCGCTGCACGCTGTCATTTACCTTTGAAGGGTAATTTGGTCATTTTACCAAGTAAACAAGACTCACAAGTTCCATAAGGTTCATATTTGAAGGGTCTGAAATACCCATCCTTATGTAGCTTAATTAATCTTGTTTCATTGATATGACCTAAGCGACTGTGCTATAGAAGTGATTAATTGAGATTATTCGAGTTAACGTTGTATATATTAGAGGTTGAATATTTTTTATTTGTTTGTAAGACATAGATACCATTATTCAAAATACCATCTCCATATTTTATTTCATTGAAATAAATAGAACATTCATTACAACTTATTAGGCATGAAAAGCCTTTATTACATAAAGAAGAAATTGAAATGATGTTTTTTACTAGAGAAGGTACATAAACACAATCTTCTAAGTCTAAAACTAAACCATTCGGTAAAACTAATGAATAAGTCCCCACACACAATGCAACCATTTTTTCTCCATTACCCATGCGTAAGTCAACCTCCCCATGACGAAGTCTCCTACTATTTCGCAGGCCCTGCACATTGTTACACAAGTGAGTCTCACAACCGGTGTCAAACACCCAAGTAGAAGGTTCAGATTTTTGAGAATATAGTTCAATCATATACAACATACCTGAAGCATTGGGCTTCTTGGCCTCTTGGGTTTCCCTAGCTTCCTTGACTTTCAAGGATCTGCAGTCTTTCTTCCAATGACATTTCTTTCCACAAAAGAAACATTTCCCCTTTCCCTTTCTTCTCCACCTTACCATTGGGCTTTAGGTGATCTGGAGCCTTGGCCTTGCCCTTATTTTTCTTTGGGCCTCGTGGCTTCAGGTCCGTACCCGTAAGCATGACGAGGTTTTAAGCTCCGGTTTCAAGTCATTCTCTGCTTGCTTTATCAGATTGTGCAATTATGCTAAAGTAGCTTCTTTATTAGACAGATGAAACTGCATAATAAAGTTAGAGAAGTCTTTTGGTAAGGACTCAATAATTAGATCGTGACCTATCTCATGATCAATGATGAACCCGAGGTTGGCCAATTTTTCAATGTGGACAATCATCTCAAGCACATGTTCACTAACAGATCCTCCTTATACCTTGTTTGGAATAAATCACATGACACTTGGAATCTCACGGTATGAACGGAAGTTGCATACAACTCCTTCAAGTGAAAGATGATGGTTTGAGCATCCATATCTTCGTGAGCTTTCTGAAGTTCGTTCGACATAGAGCCAAGCATTATGCAAAGTGCTTGCTCATCATCCTCGACGTGTTTCTTCCAACCATCAAATGTATTTTGGTCAGCATCTTCTGCGGGTTCATGGGGAAATGGTCTTTCAAGAACATAGAAAATCTTTTCTTGTCGTAAGATAATTTTAAGGTTTCTAAACCAGTCATTATAGTTGTCCCCTTTAAGCTTATGCTCATCAAGGATGGAACGAAGTGATATTCTGTTTCCCATTTGAATGTTTGTGAAATATTTTAACCCACTTGTTAAGAGAGAATGTTAAAATTAGGAATATATTTTCATTAATGTTTCATAATAACATGGCTTTTAATATTATGAAGTTGCTCTCACTCAATTGTTTTAAAATTTAAAACAAATTGCATCAACCCCAATATGATGGATTTCTTGAGGGCAAGGATCCCATTATCATCATTTCATAACTCCAACTAGGGCCGGTCATTATAAAATACGATAATTAGGTAGGTTTCCAACCAATTTATGATATAAATCACAATTCCTTGATCATTGGGTTGGGCAATCAAACATGCCATAGCTTATGCTAGTCATTGTGGACACCCAATCTTTGCCACTAAGTTATAAGACCATGCCTAAGGTTCGCTGCGTCTTATGACTCAGAAAAGTCAAACCATTATCAATAGTACGATTTATGGACAAATTGGTATTGGTCAGTCTGGTAAAACCTAGTCATGCCAATACGGTTTAAGCCATTTGGGTCTATACTTTACAATGAGAGGCAAATTTTAGACTTAAATTATTATTGAGGATTTAAGCAAGTTTAAATGAATAACTGTCAAATGGATTCCTCCATTGAAAATTCCCCAGAGGGAGGGTAGAGCGAACTCTCTTAAATACCCTTACCTCTTAGGCTCTTATTGCCTTGGTGACAGTAATAAACAATAGATCCTCCAAATTAGTCCAACACTTTAAATATGCTTTAAGGTAAGCTTTGAGTAAATTATTATCTAGATGTCTTCATAGCTTTTCCTTTTGGCGAGTGAAGGAAGACACCAAATCATTATCTAACTCTAGTAATACCTTTGGTTAAATTAACTTTAGTTTGGAAAGTTTTATTAACGCCTTGGTCCCACCATACTTGTATCTTTTATAATGTCTTTTATTATAAACAAGTGATTATATTTATTAGCCTTAAAGGTAATAAATCTCTAAGTTCATCACAGAATAATTACTTAGCTAAGGGATGAGCAATACACTCTCTATTTCCTTAGAAAGTCTCTAGATACTTGCACCCTAAAATAATCATGCCAATTCTAATAATACATAGAATCATGAAGCATATGAGTTTTAATATGTTGGAATTATTTTAGGCATTAAATAACTTTGATTAATATTTAATTATGATATTGCATTTTATTTTAATCAAATAAATTTACTATTCACATGTTTTTACAGATGCGTGAACTTTAAATGCAATTTCACAATTCAAATCTTAACAAAATCATGCAAAACTTGTCCCTAAAAATAAGTTCAGGGTGTTAGCTTTCCAACGAGCTTTTACACACCCAATTTTGAGTTCAAATGAGAATGAACAAATCAATACAAAAATGGCGCGCTGATACCACTGTTGGGAAGCGGCCGCGAGTGCGCATCGGAAAATTAAATAAATTAAATTATGATGCCACTATCCCTTTGCCCAATACCTATTTGTTTTGATTATTCTACAAGCCTAGGCATGTTACTATATATTCTAAGCATAAAAACTTATAAAATATGTAAAGAACATAAACCTAAACATGCTAACTATCATAAGAACTCTAATTAAAATAAAGAAAGAAAAAGACTTACTTGAACCGAATACTCCTCCAATCCTCCCTCCAATCTACACGCTTTTCTCGAACTCAGCAAGCTCTTCCACGTTCCAAAGAGCCACCCAAGTGTGTGACCTCCAAAGATGCACACACCAAAGCCAAAACTCAATGGCAAGACTACTCCTCGAGTGCACGGGTATTTTGCCCTTGGTGCTAGACTAGACAAATACCTCAAAACTTTTAAATCGAGGTTCCTCTAGTCAATTAGACTTAAGGATCCTCAAAATAAGTGGCTTAATCTTAAACTTAGAGTTGCTCACTTATATAAACCCAAGATAAGAAACGTTTGGTGTAAAAATTTGTAAAGAATTCATTGGGTTTATAAAGGTTTTTAAAGACAACAAAATTAATTAAGAATATGATGTGGGATAAATGCTAATTTAATTTTAGCCATTGGATCTAAAATTAGCGGTTTAATGAGATTATAAAACCCTAATAAGAGTTTGGGTCTAATTGGAATTCAAAACAATAACAAATAAAAAAAATGTATTATTCACATTACTATTCACATTTATTTATTTATTCCAATTACCAAAGTGCCCCTATCGTCATTCACCAATCCCTAAGCCACTATAGAACCTCATGAATGATCTGTTCAAGAATTAAATACATTGAACCATTTATGAACAATTCCTACAGCAATCATATATGCTGTTAAATTTGTACTGTGCACTGTTAACCATTGATTTCGACTTTGTTGTGTGTTACCTTTTGGGTTCCCCTCAAGTTGGACATGAAATGAATCATGATAATTTAATCGAACATAAATTATCCTCCGATTAGATGGTCGTTCGATTTCAATGACCAAGGTTGACATCTAGCAACATGCCAAGGCCCCCAAATGAGAAGGAAAAATATATATACCCATTCTGTATGCGATTTACATATGATACGGTCCATCGCCTCGCTGTATCCCCACCGTTTGACCTAGGGTATGGAAAGTGTCTACCCATATAGTCAAAGGTATGATGTTGATAGTGTCATGAATCATGCTAACCCAAGAATCTCACATGATTCTTCCGCTGCGGCCACAGTCTCAAGCACTGATCACACATATCAACCCGCGAACTGGAATACTACTCTTATAAGAAAATATTATTCGAGAGAGTGGCGATTCTCTGTTGTATCTTTACAAACTTCATGTGTTTCAACAATTGACCCAATCATACCCTTATGACCGGATCTTTTGAACTGAGGAAGGAGAATGTCAAAGTTATTTGATCCACAAATAAGATTGTAAAGACCTCAAGTCTAAGGACTAGTCATACAATCGATACATGAAAGTTCTCACACACACATGGGATAAACTCTCCATGTGAAAACTTTCGGCAGTCAGTTCGATGGACACGAGAAACTCATGCATCCATGTGATACACCAAACGGACGGATCTCCGCTAGTAGCCTATGAGATCGGCTACTCCACTTAAGGGTGGATCATATCATCTTGCTAGTCTCTCCGCTTTGTGAACGCCCAGATTATTCACAAAACTATGACTAGGAACGTTTGAGAGTAATGATTCTCATAAGGCGTGGAAGCCATCATCTTATTACTCCAAGGGCTTTATTACAGTGTTTGATGATTCATATAAGTTATGTAAGAAACGTATAATAAAGATTTCCATTTTATTAATTAATGAAAATATTACAAATACATGTACATATAGCCCATCCACAAGTTGGGTATAGGGTATATCCCTAACATGTCTATCCTGTAAGGAAATCTATTAAAGGGTTATCTATCCTCAATGAAGATCGTTGGCTATTAAGTCTAAGGCTGAAACCTAAAATTCATTTGTCAATTTTATTTTAAGTTTACCATATCAATCTTATTAATGGCCAGTTAACAAGAAGCATTAAGCTTAAGACTTAATAAATAAACCTTTAAATCGGTGATATTGGAATTCATCACAACCCTAGATAACGGTTTTAGTTACGACACATATCTAAGGCTAGTAAAAGCTTAAATAAAATAAATGACATAAAGTAAATGCTTGGAAATTAAAAAGGTAAAAATACAATAAAAGAAAATACTGAGGTTAGATGATCCACTTTTATTCTTCTATTTTAGATATCTCTCTTATTATAATATATTAACTTTGTGTGATAATTACCAACCGACCATATAGACGGTATCCTGATTAAGTCAAATTTATAATTAATTCCAACCGACCATAAAGACGGTATCCTCATTAAGTCAAGTTCTAAATAGTTTATATATTATAATTAAAGGAGATTAATATAAATATTAGTAATAAAAGCTTTACCTTTCACCCCATCAGAAGGGAGTTACCTCCTCATGCTGAATAAAGAAAATAAAGACTGGAAAGTAAAGAAAAGAAAGTACTATTGCGAAAAGTAAATAAAATTAAATACTGAAAGCTGTAAACAAACAAGCAAGATACAATCTTCTTAGTATTCTCTAGGAAATCCCCAGAAGAAGATATGAGTTTACAACTGAAATTCGGCCTCAATTTATAAGGAAATTTTGTGCCTCCGCGTCGCAACGCGTGCAACCTTACGCGTCGCGACACGCTATTGATGTTGGATGGTGATATGTGGCGTCGACAAAATTATTAACTGAATTATTGGCTTGGCGTCGCGATACTGACGTCAGCATTGACGCGTGTCGATGATGATTGTCAGTAGCATGTGATGGTGACACGTGTCTGGTGCAAGTTAGCAATCCCCGGTGCACGTTAGCAGACAACGTATTTTAGCACGGTGTATTTTAGCAAACGACATATTTTAGCAGACGACGCATTTTAGCAGGAAATTTACATTTTTGTCCGTTTTTCACTGTTTTGGCCCCGAATTGATTCCAGAGAGTCCTGTTATTTTATTTATCTACAAAATACCACAAAACACATCAAAATATTCACAAAACTCAAGAAACTATACAAAATATTAAGTCAATGAAGTGGGAAATAATGATCTATTTACCACTCATCTAATCATTAGATGATTTGGTTTCGATTCTAGAGTTGCTTAGCCACTCATAAATGATTAAAATGGAAAGTTTTGGGGTTGTATAGTAATTTTAGGGGGTGTTCGCGATGCGGTTCGGGGCGGTTTTTTCGTTTTTCATTTCAAACTGCGCGGGTTGGTGGTTTGGGAAATTAGAAAACAAAACCGTAAATTTGATAAGGACAACCGCGGCGGTTTGGGTTGGCGATTTAGCTGTTTGGGCGGTTCGGGTCGGCGGTTTGGATTATAAATTTTTTAAGAAAATTTTGTGTGTTTTCACATTATAATTGAAGAACAAATTACATAATTTTCAATTATTCATTACATATTGTTATATGATCATTAAATATCTTAATTTTCATAGTTAAAGAAGAAGAAAAATATAAAATAATATTTAATTTGAACGTGGGTCGGCGATTTAGGCGGTTCGAGTCAAAATTTGCGGTTTGGGCGGTCCGCGGTTTGACATGGGTCAAAACCGCACACCGACCTGAAATTTGTGGTTTAATTCGGTGCGGTTCAAAATCATTTTTAATATTTTTTCAAACCGGGAGGTGCGGTTCGGTTCGGTGAGTTCAGTGCGGTTCGTGGTTTGACCCGAAATTGTGTTCACCCCTAGGTAATTTACTGAAATTATGAATTTTTGGGTAAAAATTTTCTATTTTTGAGTATTGAATGATGAAAATAAATAAATTTATTTTAATTACCCAAGAAAATTAAAGAAATTGGAAAATTTGATTTTCCGCATTCCGCTGTGTAACCCATGTATTTTACCCAAAACCCCAACAATTCACGTTTTCATGTTTTGAGATTTATCGATATGTTTTCGTCGGGATGCTTGATTTTATGTTTCCATCTGGATGCTCGAAAATAATTTTGATGTTTTTAAACTGTAAAACTTGTTTCCGTCGAGACGCTCGAAAATCTGTTTCCGGCATGGTGCTTGATGATTTTATATTTTTGACTCTCTGTGGTGCTTGTATATGTTTCGTTCCGGATTGGACCCCAGGGCGCTTGTTATGGGGTCTAGACCATCGAAAATTGGCTGGCCCACTACCTTGTCGACATGGTCCGTACATTATCCGGTCTATGCGCGCGACTGAGCAGTGGATGATCGATATGTATTTTGAAAAGTTCGCATTAAAGATTTATTTTTGAATTTACATATTTATTTTTCTTGGGGAAAAATGATTTCAAAAGAATTACATTTTGATTTGATGCATTTCGGCATTTGACCGGCGTAAACACACGCGTATAACGCAAGCACACGTATCGTTCAAGTAGTATAAAAATATCGATCCCACGAGGACTTAATTCCTATTGTTGTTATTAATTATTGATACTATTTATTTACAGGTATCTAATTAATGGGAGAAGAGAATGATTGCTTTTGGTTGGTTGAATGTGGTTTTGCAAAATAAAATAAAAACAGACTCAAAAGAAAATACTAAGGAAATTAAAAGAAAAGACTCAAGGATCTAGGGTCGTGACTCCACACAATATTATTATAAAGATGAATTGAATCTCTTATCTATGTGTAATAAATTAGTTTGCTAACCTGGAACACGAAAATATGCAAAAGCCTATGTCGATGGTCAAACGAAAATACCCAGTATAACCAAATTGAACCATATGTCTATGTCAACCAAATTACTTGGATTCATTAAGATTAAGTTCCAATTATGGCTACCCCGTCCCGATAGGTATATGTCTATCCTGTAAGGAAATCTATTAAAAGGTTATCTATCCTCAAGGAAGATCGTGGGCTATTGAATCTAAGGCTGAAACCTAAAATCTCTATGTCTAGTTCATTTTAAGTTTACCAAATCAATCTTATTGGTGATCAGACAACAAGAAGCATTAAGCTTAAGACTCAATAAACAAACTAAATAATTACCCATAATAAAGAAAATCAATTATTAAGTGTGTGGATATTGTGTTTCATCACTTCCCTAGAATAAAATAAAATGTTGTGGTTAGAGGATCCACATTTAATATTTCTTATCTAGGAATCTCACTTATTATAAAATATAAATTATTTTATATTATGCTTTCTCAGGAATTAATAATGTTAAACATTTAAAACCAGCCATATAGGCGGTAATCCATTTAGTCCAATTACACCAGCCATATAGGCGGTAATTATCTGTCACATAAAGGCCAGCCATATATGCGGTAAAATAATTTATATTTAACCCGACCATATAGGCGGTAATAAAGTCTGACATTAATTAATCCGGTTAAATTATAATTTATAAATTATAGTTAAGTGAGATTTACCTAGATAATTATATTAAAGGTTTTACCTTTTACCCCAGCGGAAATTTAACTACAAAACATAAAGTAAATAAATAAAAAGTTGTAATAAAAACTAAAAAAAAAATACATAATTTTAATATTACAAAACTAGATGCTTCCTATGAAATCAGGGAAAAAATCCCAAGGAAACCACACCAAATGAAGTGAAGAAGAGCTCAATTTATAGGCAAACTCGACAACCGGCGTCGCGAGACCAAAGCTCCCAGCGTCGCGACGCTAGAACGTGTTTTCGGTCAACGCGGTTTGACCACACCCATTCTGTCGGCACAATCAAATGATGACACGTGGCACGCGGTGAGAGTGGACCAATGAAAGCTTGACACGTGGCAGAATGTGATTTGCCAATAATTCGGTCCAATGAGAAGGTGACATGTGTCACGCGGAGTGTCGGCACCATAGGTTTTTGACACGTGGCACACGATGCATTTTCTTCTGAGATGATGACACGTGGCACGACGTACATTAGCGTAGATGATGATTGTCGGCATCTTAGGATGATGACACGTGGCAGGCGCATTTTAGCGGATCGGCTGTGATGGTGACACGTGGCACGTTAGCAAAGTCAACTTTTCAGATTATGACTTGTGGACCCGGCGCACGTTAGCAACACTCGGCGCACGTTAGGCGTCGCGACGCCAAGGGTTTGAGCGTCGCGACGCGGACAAATTACCATTTTGCCAATTTTCACTGTTTTGCTCCAAATCACCTCCAGAATGTCCTGAAACTTTATTTATCTACAAAATAACACAAAACACATCAAAATATTAACAAAACTCAAGAAACTATACAAAATATTAGGTTAAATGAGTGGGAAATAGTGATAGATTTACCACTCATCAACATTGTTTATGATATTATACGATATGATATGTTTCTGTCACAGTGTTTGATGATTTTATGTTTTTAACTCTTCGTGATGCTTGTATAGGGGTTTGCCCAACTGCAGTGGGCCGACCCGACCCTTTGTCGACAAGGGATCGTTTCGATCAATGTCCGATCTGTGCGCGTGATTCGGCCATTGGGCGCTTGTTTATGTTTCGTCCAATGAGTTATGCTGGATGCTCGAAATGGTTTTACGATAATGGATTTTGAAACTGATTTTATTTACAGTAAAAGAGTTTTTCAAATATATTTTCGAAATGGTTTTTAAAAGATATTGTTTTACGTTTTCTATTTTAAATAATGATAGATGTTGACAGATTTCAGACTATCAACAGCATAAGAGCATGTAAGATTATTTCACTTTTGCCTGTGACAATAGATGTATTGGTTGATATAAAAGATTATGTTAGTTATAAGAATATGTATGTAAGTTTATAGTTAGACATGGATCTTATGAGTATAGTGATGGTTATGTGTGCTATGTGGTCAGCCATACAAAGTTGTATATGCGATTGGATATGTACGTATGTAAACTTTGATATTGATGTCGTTTGAATATATAATATAGAATGACATGATGTGAAATGAATGAGTTCCATTTTATATTGTGGACGAAAGAGATAGCATGAAATTCGTGTTAAGTTTTCGTTTTGAAACCGTATTTGGTTGTTTGTAAATAACATGTGTTATGTTCCTCGTTTCGGATGATGTATGTGATTGGCTGTATAGAATCCATGTTTAACTTTCTTTTTGTTGATGGATGAGTGTGAAACGGTTTGAGCGTGGTTCTATGGATGAGTGTGAATAGAGATGATAAGTTTGATGTGTTATGGGTATAAAATATAAGATTCGATATGTTTCGTTTTGAAATAACATAGTTTGTATTGGAGTGTGAGATACGTAACTTTTGATAAGGTGTAAGGTGAGATAGCTTGCAAATGTGGATAAAAATGTAATGGACGTTTGTTCGGTTTCGAATGATTGGACGTAAGTATGGAGAAATTTCGAGGACGAAATTTTTATAAGGAGAGAATGATGAAATATCCCGAGTTTTCCAGATCAGTCCGAGAAGATTTCCGAATTAAAGTTAAGAATTTAGAATGCGATGGTAATCGAAAATCAGAGTATATGTGTTGGGAAATAGTTCGGAATATTTCAAAGTGAAGCTTGGTCGCATTGGAAAACGTGTGGTTTCTAGAACCACTTATGCGATTTCTAATTTTATCATTCTACGTATAAAAGATTCTTGTTTCGGCTATAAAACTTTCAAACAAACTCCGATTGAGCTGATTCTTGAACCATCAGACTCGTTTTTCTGAGATGAAAGTTTTGAACAATTTTCAAAATTTACATCAAAAGGGCTTCAAAAATATGAAATTTCTAGAAAGTTCCATGACAGGGGCTTGAATGCAATTTTTGGGGGTCTGAATGTAAATTACAGAAACTTCTCTATATATACTTCTAAGTTTCATGAAATTGCCAAAATGGCATAAGCTTCACACATCTCCCATTCGACCCCCCCTTCCCAAATGCAAGGATGGCATCTGGTTGCGCCGGTGGCCAGCCGGCCACATTCGGATGGGGCGCCGGTGCAGGGGAAACATCCGGCCACCGCGCATCTGCTAGTTGCCGACGACGAGGAAAAAAGACGCCGATGAACGGCGAAGGAGAAAAAAGAGACCCGCGTGGCGGGTTTTGTAGATCCAGACTTGTCGCCTCATTTCACGGCCCGAGCCACCCGCCAAATTGAAGCTCTAATAGAGTATTAAAAGGTTGAGATGTCGGTTTTACGGAATGGCCTTTGGTTACACGTGAATCGAGAGAAGAAGTTTTGAATGAATAGTGACCCATAATGAAAAGTAACTCCGATTGGAATTCCGTCTATTCTAGCGTGTTCGTGGGATCTTTTGGAGTCCGTATATGGCCTCAAAATTTCGGTAAGTCCTCTCGGTAAAAATCCGCTAATTTCAAGTTTTCCATTAAATATTCGCATGTATCCAGTAGCTTTGTAGAGTAGAGTATTGATATAAATTGAATTGTTTGAGTATTAGTATATTGAATATGAGCATTCGGTAGAATCCGAGTGAAAACGGAACGAGTTTGGTTGATCCGATATAATATGCAAGTTTCCGGTGAAAGTGAATTTTTGCGTATAATGATGTGCTTTGATTTTAACGATAGTTACGAGTTATATATGATATTACAAATATGTTTGGATAAATCCGGGTAAGTTCGGAGGGTTCGGGATCCTTCCATAGCGTTAGCAGAAATATTTTCGGAAGATTTTCCAAAAAAATACGTTAATCGATAATTTAAGTTAACTGATGAATTGAGTTAGTTATATGATGTTTTAAGACTACTGAAACTGAAAGTGTTGAAATTAAACTTGTTCAGGTCGTCCCGGAAAGATCCGGCACTTTGTCAAAGTTAAGTCGAGAATTTCATAAGTTGTGATTCTAACGATGTTTCTGTTAGTGTCCTAGACATGCCCAATGATCATAAACATTGATTCAAGTGTGAATTTACCAAAGAAAGTTGCGGAATACTGACAATGGTTGGTTGAAGAAGTTTCAAAAACTTTGATGGATGTAGAAGCTCCAAGCCTTTGATTTGAATTCCAAACTCAATGGTGAGTTTCTCTATCACCTTTCTTTGACTCCAAAGTGTTAGCTGTTGGGTTTCTACTATAGTCCCAAGATCATTCAAGCATTATGGATATGTGAATAAAACAAAGAAGTATGGCGGAATCATACTTACATTGATCGGATTTTGATGCGATGAACACAAAAAATCTTTTTGCTCCTCCATGAAGCTCTCGGCAATGGCTCCCTTTCGTGCTCTACAAGTTTCGGTCAAGCTCCAAGCCTGGGTGTGGATTCCATGCTCAAGGGTTTGTTTCCATATCACCTTTGGATGACTCATTGGATGTGCTAGCATCTTGGAAAATTTGCCACAAATCTTCCTATTGCATTCTTCAACTCTCGACATTGAGAGGAAAATAAGAGAGGAAAGAAAATGGCCCTTGGCCGAATATGTGGGAGAGAGAGAGAGAAGAGAAGTGTGTTGTGTTTTGGTTTCTAAAACCTAATCAAACATATACCAAAATCTCTACACATTTTGTATTTGTTTTTCCAAAAAACAAAAAGCAAAAGTGAGGGAAAAAGGCATTAAATGCATTCAACAACCACCATCAACTATTCACATCAATCAATGATGACAAGCATCACTTCACTCAAAGTGATGTGACTTCCATCACTTGATTGACTAGTGATTTGATGCTTGATGAGACTTGTGGGCCGTACTTAAATTCGAAATGCGAGTGGGCCCGCAAACACTCCCGGGCTCGGGTTCGCTAATTCCAAATTAACAAATTTTCCTTTGCGACGTAATTAAAGAATTATGCCTAGCAAAATTACTATTCACGTCGCTAGCGAATTAATTCTAAATTAACTCGTTTGCCCGAATTAAAATCTAATTTTAATTCCGCGTCGGAATCTAATTTCGTATAATATATTGAATATATTATTTTATCGATTAATTCCAAATTAATCGTTCTCTCTCTTAAATAATATTTTATCCCAGATAAAATATCTCCGTAATTAATCCTAGATTAATTTTCTCTCTCTAATAATTAATCACAGATTAATTATGTGCGAGTCATACGTCATCGGTGAATCTTCGGGAAGTGACCCATGAGATCCCCGGATATGTTGGCAGTAAATCCGGTCGTCGGACTACCCGAACACGTACGTACCTAGTACTACGCTTTTACCGATTTATAGGACATGGTTGGCTTCTAGCAAAGTATCGTGCCTACCCAATTCTCCAGAAATATTCTTAAAGGAATATGTAATCTTTATCAGGCGTAGTATACGTAGTATTGCGTATTGCGATCCAGTATCAGATGTCACGTGGCTAGGCCTGGGGCTGGAATTGTGTCTGCCCCTACGAAGCACATATCGGATATCTGGTAACTACTATCTATAATCGGATAATCATGACCTAGTCATATTATCCCGATAGCTGCAGCATAAAAGAGCACCAGTTCCGTATCCTACGTGATCATCATCTCCACTATGACTGGAGTGATACTTCCATCTGACATCACACCCAATACACTACGATTCTCAATATACCCAAGAAGAGGCGTACACAGAACCTGTTAAAGCCCTGGACGACCAAAACCAAAGTATATTGATTGTCGCAAGTATTAGCGGTGCAAGTCTCAGGTTAAGACCAAATACACCTACCCTGATTCGACTTCCATAGACACATAGTCATACTACAACCAATGGAATTTCCGATGGGTCTATCCAAAGAAGTTGTTTCCTTACCATCGGTAAACACAACTTCCTATTATACTTTCATGAGTATCCTATACCCAAATATATGAGAACTATGTCGTTATGCTCTCACAACGCGCACAAGTGTAATACTAGTTTATTCCGCATTATCGATGTCCAAACTCGATAATACTACTACTAGGGATATTTAATGATTAAACCTTCGTGGATTGATACTGTCTCATATCATCTAAATCTGAAACTAATCATAAGGACCTTTTATCATTTATATATCTTGGTAATCTAATTACAAATGATAAAAGAGCAATTTCCTTTGTCACAAAGTTAATTTGTACAACAACACCATGATATGTACAAATAGTGATGCTATGGGTCATAATTGTCCAACAATCTCCCACTTGGCCTATAGCCAATCACTCAAGTGTCCTACACCCAAACTACGTACGGTTCGCTCAAAATTCTGCTGAGAAAAAGCTTTCGTCAGCGGATTTCAGTGTTATCATCTTATGCGATTTATTCGATCATCACATCGCCACGATGTATGATCCGAACGAATCAGATGAATATTTGAAGTATATATCTGGATCGTTGATGAGACCTTAATTCTTTAGCCTGTGCTGTAGCCTAGCTCAGCTGCTAACAGAACTACTCCTAATCTGATCAGGATTATTATCAATCCAAAAGGCTTCTATTGCTGCCTCAGCTTGCAACAATATTCCGCTTTTGTTGTTTATTCTGCAACAATATCTTGCTTGGAATATTTCCAGCTCACTATTCCGTTATTCAAACTATATAGTACCGCTATTACGACTTATAGTCGTTTTTATCGGTTTGGAAACTTGCAACGGTGAAACCAGTCCCTTCAAGTTCTCCTTCTCCATAGTATAAGACAATATCTTTAGTTAATCTAAGATACTTAAGGATGTTCTTAACATCAATCCAGTGATTATCACTTGGATTGGCCCGATTGTGACTCCATATGCTCAAAGCGTATGAAATACCAGGTCGCGTATATTTATTTCAATGTACGAGTTCTCGGAGAGTGTCAATGACTTTTAGATCTATCCCAGTAGATCTTTATTCCTAGAATAAATGTTGTCTCTCCTAAGAATTCTACGGAGAATTTTCATGAAAGCCAAGCTTTCACCGATTGTTTTATGGGAATATCATTTCCAAGAAATGATATGTCATCATTATATAGGACATTCATTGTCAGTGCGCTCCCACTAACCTCCTTATATACACAAGAATCATTTTCGTTTTGAATTAAATCATATACCATTATGATTACATCAAAACGATAGTTCCAAGAACGCAATGCTTGCTTCAATCCATAAACGGATCGAATTAACTTGCAAACCTTGTTTGCTTGTTTTGGTACGACAAAACCGTCAGGATGTTGTAACATCCTCTAAAAGGTTTTCGTTTAAGGAAAGCAATTTTGACGTTCAGCTGCCATATTTCATAAATGAAACATGAAGCATCAGCAAGCATTATCCAAATGGATTTAACCATGGCAACAGGTAAAGGGTTTCGTCGTAATCGACACAATGTTGATAACAATACATTTTCGCTACAAGCTCAGCTTAGTACGTTGGTATGTTGCCTTCCATGTATGTCTTCCTTGAAGACTTATATAGTACCAATAGGCACAATGCCTTCCGGTACAACAACCAGTGTCTAAACTTGGTTGGTATACATGGAATCCATTTCGGACTTCATGGCACTTTGCCATAATAGGGAGTCGATACCTTGTATCACTTCTTCATACGTAGTCAGTTCGTATTCCTCAATAAGATTGACATCTTTATGAGGTGAGATCAGAAACCCATACCTCCCAGGTTGTTTTCTGACTTTCTCCGACTATCGCGGTTCTCGTGTATTTAAAGATTATGGTATAGTTTCATCCTTGATGAACTATTTGTGTTCCATTAAGGAATCGGTGCCTGGAACAGTATCACTCGGATTTTCATCGAGTTTTACTTTCCTCCCACTTACCATTGCATATCAGTATTCCTCTTAGGAAAACCGCATGGTGAGCAACAATTAAATTGTTCTCATGTGAGTTGTATAAGTACTATACTTTGGTTACCCTAGGATAACCCACAACTTAGGCACTTATCCGATTTGGGTTCTAGTTTGGTATCATCCAAACGTATGCCCAACATTCCCAAATCTACAGGAATGAGAAAACCCAGTTTCTTTCCTGTTCATATCTAATATGAAGTCTGTCAAACAGATTTTTATGGAACCTTATTCAAAATAAGTTTTGTACTGTTTATGCATATCCCTTGAAGGAAATGGTAGCTCAGAGTGACTCATGATTAACCTTATCATGTCCAACAAAATTTGGTTTCTCCGTTTGGACACACCGTCAAATTGACATGTTCCGGGAGGAGTCCTCATTGAAAGAATACTATACTCTTTCAAGTATCTAAGAAACTTATTGCTTAAGTATTTTTCATCATGGTTTAACTGTGACGGTTTTAATACTTTAGCCGGTCTGTCTGTTTACTTCGTGTCGAAACTCTTTGAATTGATCAAAAGTTTCCGATCCGTGTTTCACAAGAAACACATAACCATAACGCGATGCCACATCCGTAAAGGTTACGAAGTGTTCATATCCACCTCTAGCCTAGCAAGATATGGGCCCACTTACGTCACTATGAACAAGGGCTAACAGATCGGTGGCATTTGCACTTTTACCAAGTAAAAAGTATTTCAGGCACATTGCCTAATAAACTAGATTCGTAGACATTATTTGAATAGTATCAAATCCGTCCTAGTATCCACTCTTCAAAAGTGTGGATATACGAGTCTTGTTTATTGTGTCCCAGACAACAATGCCATAAATAAGTCTTATCTGATTAAATCAGTTTGAGCTATTGTTTGTCCTGTTATAAGTTTGAGATTTATTTATATTCAAAATATAAATACTGTTATTCACATCTAATGTGTTTATCTCAATACCATCTTTATAAAATAAAACACTTTAGTGTTCTAGAATATAAAGGTATACCCGTAACGGGTTAAACCCTGATATAGAGATAATGTTTCTAGTCAAACTAGTTACATTTTAACAGTTTTATAATTTAAGTACACACCCGAAGGGTAGTTCCTAAACTTAGGTCTATACGGTTAAAACAGCGACTGTCGTCCCATTTCTGACTCGCAGATAAATCTCAACTGAAGTCAGTATCCTGCTTATCAGCAGATTCTGCACACCAGTACGTATATTTATGTACCACATCCAGTATCTAAAATCCAATTTTAATACTAGTAGTGAACATGTTGATGACAAATATATTTGAAGTCGGAGCCTTGCCCCTATTTAATTCCTTCATGTGTGCCTTGTCCATACGACAGTCTCGCATACAGTGACCCTGTTTGCCACAGTTTTAGGCAGACATCTTGGGATATGTCCTTTGTCTTCCCAGAAGACTATGATGATTTTGCCTTTGCCCGTTTCCACACCCCAGAAGCCTTTGGCCAAGCCTTGGCCATCTAGGATGTCGAAGTAAGATGCGCCTTGCGCTTCTTGCCCTTTTGCAAACTCTGGCTTTGTCTCCTTGAGTATAGCCATTAACTCTCCAAGATTTTTCTATTGCAATTTGTACTTCTAAGATCTAAGGATAGATCTATGAAGATCCTTCAATTTCAATATCATACTATAAGGATCTAATCCTCAGTTCTGACTAAGAAATTAAGGAGTTTTTGCGGCAAGCATAACAGATTAAGCACTAAAGTTATCATCACATGAATATTCCAAATATCATGTTCTACTATTTTCTCAGCTCCGGGCTTAGTCTCGAGACGTCACTCTATCAAATAAAGTAACTTCTCAGTTTCCAGGACTATCCTGAAGTTTTATTCCCAATTTGAAAATTAAAGCCGTTTAATGACATTTTCTCCCAGGATTATGTTCTAAACGCTAATCTTTCAATTATCTTGATTGCAATAGTCCAACTATCCAATCAACGATTTCAGGTACTAATTTAATATAATGATTACTATAGTCCAACTATATAATCAACTATAATTTAATTGGTTTAAATTCAATATATTGATTACTATAATCCATTATATAATCAACTATAAATCAACCAATAATTAAAGTAGTTTGAATACAATCCAACTGTTTATTAAAAACGATTAAATATTAGTCCAACTAATATATTAATTATTTGACGAAAAATTTGAAATGAGCGCGTATTGGCAAGTAACTAAACGAATATTGCAAATTTAATACTTGCCTCCCACTATTTTTCGGCGAGCCTCTAACCCTCTGTGGAGTACTCGGGAAACCTTGTTTCCTAGTGGGCTAGGATCCCGTTAAATAACACACAATCTTGACTTTGGCCAACAAATTGTATGATAATTAACTAGGTAGATCTCTAAGATCAATTGGATCCCATCCAATTCCTAGATCCAATAGGTGGACATCCAAGTCTGAAACATATATCTTATATATGCCAATATATCCAATATATTCCCTAAACTTTTTCCTCTGAATCAACTAAGCTTTGGCACAACAAACTTAATGATCCCAGTTAAGCGGAACCCATTGACCATGGAAAGCTTCGTAATTGATGTCGATGGACAATAAGTGATCTTGACTTTGGCCAACAAATCACAACTTGGACAAGACACCGATATGGAACAAAGCCTTCATGATTCAAACACATCCGCGACGGACAAAGGTCTTGACTGTGGCCAACAAACCAGTGCCAATCTTGGATCTTGAGTAAGAATCACTCAATGGAAGGAAAAACGCTTAATATGTGTTGAAGGTTTTTCGCGTAAATTGGCAACCAATTTATTATCTTTGTTAAGGTCTCATCATCATACACCCTTAAGAATGCATTCTAAAAGCATAATAAGGCACGTAAATAAAATAATAATGATATGCAGATGGATATTTAAACACATTTTTCCTAGAACAAATCTCTCCATTTCCTTTCTCCCGCTAGCACAAGTCTAACTTCTACCCAATTACATAACACTTCTAAAAAAAACCTCATTTACATTGAGGGGAATAGGTGAGAAGAAAAATACAAAGAGTCAAGAGGTAATAGGCTGGACACGCAGGTCCAATTTAATAAATTCTAAATTTATTACAATAATTTCCAAAATTGCCCTTACCCATCTAATATCCATCCGATATACATTATTCATACATCACATCCATGTATTCACACAAAGCATGTTATCAATCAATCTAATCCAATTAATTAATCTGAAATTAATGACCATCCAATGTTCAAACAACGATTTGATTTTGCGCGAGTCCAACTCGTTTTAAGAATAAGTACTCAAAGTACGAATTCTTGAATTATATTAAACTACAATATTAAATCCAATTTAATTTGTATTTAATACTAATTCTATATTTAATTCTAAATTAAATAATTACACAGTTTAATGTGCCTTTACGACTTGGATTCCAAATCTAATCGTTACGGGTCTCAAAGCCCAATTAACATCCAATGTCAATTTAATTAAAGTCCAATGGGCTTTCAATTAATTTCATAAGGCATAAACTTTGGTCAACATGGGTCAAACCCAAATACCAAAGCCCATTTAAGGAATCACCCTTATTTGCCAAGAAACCAATTTTGGCCCATTAGGCCCAATTAAAATTTTAAAGGTCCATTAGTTATATTTGGACTTTATGGAAATGGTTTTGGGCCCAATTGGATCCAACCAATTAGCCTAAACCAAACTTGGCCCAACCAAGCCCATTAAGCCCAAATACAACTTTACAAGCCCAATTCCAAAATAAGCCCAATTAATTAAATTACAAAATTCCAAATTTCACAATTCAATTAATCTAAGTGTATAGCCATAATTAATTACTCAAATTAATATTTCCAAAACACCAATTTACACAATTAATTATGCTTATTATCATCAATACATGTCCAACACAATTGAATCAAAAAATCAATCATTTCCATGCTATAAGCTCACGGCAATTTAGGGTTTTTCAAAATCGATTTCGATTTCAATCCAATTAAATCTCAAATCAATTTTTCCCAAGTATTTCAAACTCATCTAATGATTCAAAAAACAAAATTACCATGACTTTTAAGATAAGCAAACTTTCGGCCAAGCCTACTAATTAGGGAAAATTTGATCCAATTCAATTTTCATCAAATTGACCATGCATAACACTATGTTATCATCATTCAAGCATATTTAAACAATCAAATTCATCCAAACATGCTCAAATCAATTTTACCCAATTTTACCATAATTTCAATTTCATGCTTAAACAAGGCTCTTGATACCATTGTTGGGTTTCTACTATAGTCCCAAGATCATTCAAGCATTATGGATATGTGAATACAACAAAGAAGTATGGCGGAATCATACTTACATTGATCGGATTTTGATGCGATGAACACTAAAAATCTTTTTGCTCCTCCATGAAGCTCTCGGCAATGGCTCCCTTTTGTGCTCTCCAAGTTTCGGTCAAGCTCCAAGCTTGGGTGTGTATTCCATGCTCAAGGGTTTGTTTCCCTATCACCTTTGGATGACTCCTTGGATGTGCTAGCATCTTGGAAAATTTGCCACAAATCTTCCTATTGTCTTCTTCAACTCTCGGGATTGAGAGGAAAATAAGAGAGGAAAGAAAATGGCCATTGGCTGAATGTGTGGGAGAGAGAGAGAGAGAAGAGAAATGTGTTGTGTTTTGGTTTCTAAAACCTAATCAAACATATACCAAAATCTCTACACATTTTGTATTTGTTTTTCCAAAAAACAAAAAGCAAAAGTGAGGGAAAAATGCATTAAATACATTCAACAACCACCATCAACTATTCACATCAATCAATGATGACAAGCATCACTTCACTCAAAGTGATGTGACTTCCATCACTTGATTGACTAGTGATTTGACGTTTGATGTGACTTGTGGGCCGCACTTAAATTTGAAATGCGAGGGGCCCGCAAACACTCCCGGGCTCGGGTTCGCAAATTCCAAATTAACGAATTTTCCGTTGCGACGTAATTAAATCAAATTTAATTAAATAATTATGCCTAGCAAAATTACTATTCACATCGCTAGCGAATTAATTCTAAATTAACTCGTTTGCCCGAATTAAAATCTAATTTTAATTCCGCGGCGAAATCTAATTTCGTATAATATATCGAATATATTATTTTATCGATTAATTCCAAATTAACTGTTTTCTCTCTTAAATGATATTATCCCAGATAAAATATCTCCGTAATTAATCATAGATTAATTTTCTCTCTCTAATAATTAATCCCAGATTAATTATGTGCGAGTCATACGTCATCGGTGAATCTTCGGGAAGCGACCCATGAGATCCCCGAATATATTGGCAGTAAATCCGATCGTCGGACTACCCGAACACACGTACGTACCTAGTACTACGCTTTTCCCGATTTACAGGACATGGTTGGCTTCTAGCAAAACATCGTGCCTACCCAATTCTCCAGAAATATTCTTAAAGGAATATGTAATCTTTATCAGGCGTAGTATACGTAGTATTGCGTATTGCGATCCAGTATCAGATGTCACGTGCTAGGCCTGGGGCTGGAATTATGTATGCCCCGTACGAAGCACATATCGGATCTCTGGTAACTACTATCTATAATCGGATAATCATGACCTAGTCATATTATCCCGATAGCTGCAGCATAAAAGAGCACCAGTTCCGTATCCTACGTGATCATCATCTCTATATGACTGAAGTGATACTTCCATCTTGACATCACACCCAATACACTACGATTCTCAATATACCCAGAAGAGGCGTACACAGAACCTGTTAAAGCCCTAGACGACCAAAACCAAAGTATATTGATTGTCGCAAGTATTAACGGTGCAAGTCTCAGGTTAAGACCAAATACACCTACCCTGATTCGGACTTCCATAGACACATAGTCATACTACCAATGGAATTCCGAGGGTCTATCCAGAGAGAAGTTGTTTCCGTACCATCGGTAAACACAACCTCCTATTACACTTGCATGAGTATCCTATACCCAAATATATGAGAACTATGCCGTTATGCTCCTACAACGCGCACAAGTGTAATACTAGTATATTCCGCATTATCGATGTCCAATCTCGATAATACTACGACTATGGATATTTAATGATTAAACCTTCGTGGATTGATACTGACTCATATCATCTCAATCTGGAACTAATCATAATGACCTTTTATTATTTATATATCTTGGTAATCTAATTACAAATAATAAAAGAGCAATTTCATTTGTCACATAGTTAATTTGTACAACAACACCATGATATGTACAAATAGTAATGCTATGGGTCATAATTGTCCAACATTAGCTTTGTCCAAAAATGGAACAAAATTGAAAGAAAAATTTTCCCTTCCAAATGGATATGAATTCGGCAATGAGATGATTTTTGGGAAGAGAGTGAATAGTTAGTCCAACTTGTTACCAAACATGTGTGTTTTGTGTGAAAGACTTTGCATTTAAAATTGCCAACTACTTCCTTCACCAATAGTGACTAGTGATGTAAGTCATGAGTCCCACCCATTTAATTCAAAATCTAGTTGGCTTACACAGCACACTTTGGGCCCGATTCGTTTAATCCGACTAAACGAATTTTCGGTCGCTACGTAATTAAATCCAATTTAATTAAATAATAATGCCTAGCAAAATTATTACGAAAGTCGCTTACGAATTAATTCCAAATTAATTCGTTCGCTTGAATTAAAATCCAATTTTAATTCCGTATTGAAATCCAATTTCAATTAAGATATATTATTTTAGCCCAATTAAATAAATTAAATAGTAAAATCCAATTTCACAATTAAATTTTTTTGCCGATTAATTCCAAACCATATTAATTCTTGACGCAATTAATCCTAGATTAATTCTCTCTCTCTTATAATTAATCCTAGATTAATTCTTACCGTAATTAATCACAGATTAATTTTCTCTCTCATAATTAATCATAGATTAATTTGTTCGAGTTAAATATCATCGGTGAATCTTTGGGAAGCGACCCAAGAGATCCCTGGATATGTTGGCAGTAAATACGATCATCGGACTATCCGAACACGTGTGTACCCGGTACCACATTCTTATCGATTTACAAGACATGGTTGGCTTCTAGCAAAACACCGTGCCCACCCAATTCTCCAGAAATATATTCAACATGGAATATATATAATCTGTATCAGGCGTAGTATATAATGTATTGCGTATTACAATCCAGTATCTGATGTCACATGCTAGGCCTAGGGCTGGAATTGTGTCTGCCCCGTACGAAGCATATATCGGATCACTAGCAACTAGTCTCTGTAATCGGATAATCATGACCTAGTCATATTATCTCGATAACTGCAACATTTAAGAGTACTAGTTTGGTATCCTTGTGTGATCATCATCTCCATATGACTGAAGTGATACTTCCATCTTGACATCACACCCAATATGCTACGATTCTCAGTATACCCAGAAGAGGCGTACACAGAACCTGTTAAAGTTCCGGACGACCAAAACCAAAGTATATTGATTGTCGCAAGTATTAGCGATGCAAGTCTCAGGTTAAGACCACATACACCTACCCTGATTCGGATTCTCATAGACACATAGTCATACTACTAATGGGATTCTGAGGGGTCTATCCATAGCGAAACTGTTCCCGATCCAACGGCTAACAGAACCTCATATCACACTTGCATAAGTATCTTATACTTAAATATATGAGAACTATGCCGTTAAGCTTCCATAACGCGCACAAGTGCAATACTAGCCTATTCCGTATTATTGATGTCCAGTCTCGATAATACTACGACTATAGATATTTAATGATTAAACCTTTCATGGATTAATATTGTCTCATATCTTATTAATCTGGTACTAATCATATGGACTTTTATCATTTATATATTCAAGTAATCCAATTACAAAATGATAAAAAAGTAATTTCCTTTGACACATAGTTAATTTGTACAAAGAACACCATGTCTTTTACAAACAGTGATGCTATGGGTCATAATTGTCTAACAGTTTCACCATTTGTTTTGCCAGACTTGACTAGGATCTGGCGTGCTCGTGAAGCCAGGTAAGTAACTCATGCGATGAGAACTTGAATTGGTGAATTTGTGTTTTAAATATTTATATATACACATACATATATACATAAATATAGACGACTAACATGTTAGGATAAAAGAGAACATTTAAGAGGGGATTTTGAGTACGGGGTATAAGATTACATATAATTAAGTTTATCGACGGCCACATGTATGAATTTTTATTTATGCTTTGATGTGATGTGAAATATTTGATGAGCATAATGTCTATGTGTATATATAGATGTACGTAGGGTATGACCTGTAATGATATGATTACGTGTAAGTAAATGAATAGGTAAATGTACAAGTATATGAACATATATTTGTATATGTGTTTGATGATAGGGTATGTATAGGTTTGTTATATGAAATCGGTAAATGGGACAAACCATGATTTCTTATTTGACATTAGTTATGTATGAATACGGTATCTGAATAAGTAGCTATTGTTTATATATGCGATTTATATGTATAGATATTGAAGAGGTTAAGCAGGATAAGGAATGTGTATAACCCAAAACTTTTTAAATGAATATGTGTAATTAATAAGTTTTGTATCAAAGGTTTTCAGATAGAAAATAGGAAACTAAGTATGTTTGCTTGATAAATGAAAGATATAAGGATTTTTAAAGTTATGATATTTGCATTCGTAATAATATGTATATTCATATGTTTGAACATATATATTATGTGAATGTTTGAATGATAGCTTAAAGTATTGTCATGGATGTGCTTGTGTTTGAAAGATTGTACAATGAGTTTGTGTTCAGTGATATGTGTATGTTTAATTGGTCAATGTTCTTGTAGTATAGTAGTCGAGTGGTTAGGAATCCGTTCGGACGAAATTCATCCCATACTTATTCTAAAATAGGTAATGAGTCTCGTACGAGCATTGTGTGTGTGTAAGCCAGCCGTATGTATGTGTTGTTGAATGATGTGATCTTTGATGTAATGGTTGTTGTGTGTGCTTCGTGGTTGGTTGTTTGATGTTCGTAAATGTTTCTGGCTGTATGTGTATGATGGAACTTGTGTTATGTATGTATCGTGTATGTTTATGTGAAATGAATGGATGATTTGAAACCGATGAGAATACCAGAGTTTGTAAAGCGTGTTTGCCAAGTCGTAATGATATGTACGTATATGTATAAGAATTACGATATTGTATTTGCATGTATATAAGAGAAGTATGTTTCGAATTAAAAGAAGTGTGATTATTTCATCAATTTGTTGATATTTCAACAAACGCTTAATCGTAATAAAGTGTAATAAGTCGGTCTCCACACCATTTATAATGGAAATGGATTCGATGTAAAATCGACTTATTTGTGATGTTCGAGTCGATGTTCGTGTGATTTGGATGTTTGGCTAAAAGATTGACATATATGTGAATATGTAGATTTGAAAATTTGTCATGGAAAAATATAAAGAATAATAAAAGTTGGTAAATTTAAACTTGTAATAATTTATTTATTTTGTTAATCTGTTTATTTATTTGACTTGTGTGTTTATGGTAGTATGGTTACTTACTGAGTTTTTTAAAACTCACACCAAACCAGTTTTCTAGTTTTGCAGGTTGACTTCCAGATTGGTCAACCTCGACAGCTTTGGAAGTCATGCTCGAGACGTGGATCACCCAAGCGGAAGTCACCATCGCAAGTGTCCTGGGAGAAGTTATAGAAGTTTAAAAATCTTAGGATATTTTGGTTATTGTTTTTTTTGTAGTGCTGAGCACGCTGTTTGTATATATATTAGTAAATATTTTGATGGTTTATGATGTGGTGGGCACAGAACCCTTGAGTGTTGATAGATGATGTGGGCGGAGCTCTTATGATATGATTTTTATGAGATTTGTGTGGACCTGAGGTCCTTTTATTTGTTTAAAGTATTCTTAAATTCCCTTTGATACTGGACTGTGATCTAAGTATTCCAATTTTAGGATACATCATGACGAATTTTCTGTAAATTCAGAGGCTTATGGAGATGGGTCAACCTATCTCCTGCTGGTAGCATCCTGCCTTTGGCGGGGTGTTACATCAGTGATAAGAGAATTACAACAAATAGGTCAAAGAAAGACAAGATTAATAAATTAATCTTGTTGTTTAGCGATCAATGTTTTGACATATATGTTGTTTGAACTTTGTTAATTTAGTGTTAATTATAAAAAAAAAAAAAATCATCAATCGTATATGTACGGGCCAAATTTGGGCCCAAGGGTAAAATTGACTTTTCGCTTCAGGCCCTACACCAGTGGCAGCTTAATCCCTCCAGATAGTACCCATAATAGATTTGGGGCAAAGACCCAACTACATTCTCAGGCCCACGCACAAAGATAGCCTTACCCAGCGAACCTTTGACTGATCAGTTACCTCAATCCGAAACGCCCAGGCTCACGAATATCTCACATAACTCGACAGTTTCCAACATCCAATAGACGAGTAATTAAAGGAAATAAATACACACATTTCCCGAGAGTGTGTATATAAGAGAAGAGAGTCTACGGGAAAAAGTAGCACTCAACTTTGATAGCTCAACAATATTCATTCCATAGCTCTCAGTATCTCACATCTACTGCCATCACAGCAGTACACGAGTATCAAGGTAATCTCTAGCCTTACTTTTCCATTCCTTACAGTTCGTCTTCGTCATTAACTTGAGCGTCGGAGTGCCTACGGCACCCACCACACCGGTGGGCAGTCTACTCCCGCTCACTCTACCTTTTGTCTTGCAGGATCGCTAGTGCCATCTCCCTACAAATTCTTGATTGTGGACCTCGGGCAAAATCCAGCGTCCACAATTTGGCGCCCACCGTGGGGCCCTAGCGATTCATAGCATGCAAAGATCTCTCCATCTACGATCCTTTCAACACCATACTTATAAAACGTCACGCAACCAGCAGACTACAGATCTTATGATCACCAAATTAGCCATCCTCCAAAGATAATCACAAACAATGAAACACATTTCTTCAACCTCCCAAAGGCCCGAGGCTACGGGTCACCCCAACAATGCTTTCATCAGATCTGATCTCTTATGAGCATTCAACAAGTGAAAATCCACCACCGGACGACCATCCACTAAATCACCAGAGAAGAAACCATATCTCTCCAGCAAACCGATCACGATAAATCACTTCCTCCATGTGAAAGGAAATACGAGAGTCCAAAAGAACAATTCTCTCCAATCTACCCAGAGTCAGACTACCAACAAGTAAAACCGAGCCGAGATAGCATTAAACTACGCAGAAGGATCATTATCAACCACTCACTACCTATGAAGATTTTCATATTCTTCAAGACGACTGGATGAATCTCAATCTCCTTCACACAATATGAAAGGTGCGTCATCTTCAAACGACATGAGAGTATTGTCAACTCACAGGATGAAGCGAAGTACTTGGCATGAGAAGGATGTCTCAGTGGAAAGTACTCGAATAAAGATTTGGCGAGGACATCCCGGTCAACATTACCAGGTACGCCTTATATTTCTAAGAATCTCCCAATTGACATCAATATGTGGCTTGGGGTTTGCAGTAGATGTCCTGGTAAGTATTACAATTTATAGTAAGAGACTTTCTATGGGTGTCCCAGTCGACACTACAGCTAGGTAATTATTATGGAATGCTTAGTCAATTTATTTAATGTCCGGCATAGAACTAGTTAGGGATGCCCCATTCGACAATAGTGTGTTGTTGATGATGTACCAATTGACACTACTATGTGTAGCTTGTCACTTGCTAAAAATTCCACTCGAAACAACACGTAATGAGCTTTGACACTTGTTTAAGATCCTATCCGACATGAGATGGAAGAAGACTTAGCTTGACCGAGATGTACCATTAGATGAAACATAGCTCAATTACCTATATGACAAAATGGATTACCATGAACGAGACTGTAGGCTCGGAAAGAAAGATCCATGAAGAAAGAAACCCATTGACGCATAGAGCTGTCAAGTTCATAAGAGAACCAAACCCAAAGCCTAGAATACAAGGCCCAAGGGACAATTGGCAAACAAAAGGCCATGAAGGCCCAAAACCAAGCAAGACTAGCTTCATAAAACCTATAAGGATCCCGGACTAAAAAAGAAGCTACAAGACCCAACATAGCCTCAAACAATTAGGTTTACTTGCCTTTCAAAATAAAGTAAGGCCATGGCGACTAAAACCTAGGATAGGAGGCCCACCTCACAACTGAGTGAATCTCCTTCGCCATTTATCCAATAAAATCCACTTTATAAAGCTAAATGTAACAAAGTAGCATGGGATCCAAGAGGAGCTTGCCAAAATAACTATGTGGACATCTACCATGGATGATATTTCTAACAAGCAACATTACTCACGGAAGTCCAGCCCAGTCGACACGATAAATATGAGCGTAGATGTGCAGTTTCAACTCATCGTGTGGTGGAAGAGATTTATTCAGCCAACATTCGCATAAAAAAGAATGTAATTGGAAGCTGAAGGGGCGCACTTGGTGTATCCTCATCCACGTGGGTTGAAGAGCTGGTATTGATTGGCTTATATTCATGATCCTCATCCACGTTGATTGGCATGCAATTCCAAGGAGAGTAATAAGTGTTCTTTTCAAAAGCTACGACACTTGGAACCATGCTACCCTTCCTTTCTGGTTCCCTGTACCGAAATGCCCATCAATCTCAGCATGTTATGATTTGGTTGTATTATTTGGCATGTTGTATGTTGAAGTGTACTCATCAACAGGCCCTACACTTTATTGTTTGACATGTTGGGCTTTGGAGTATAGGCAATGAGAGTCATTTAGTGTACTTCTTAAAAACATGGGCCCTACTACATATATTACAAACATTTAGCAGTCGACATGCTGAGTAGCATGAAAATGCTCAACCACGCAAAGTCTTCGACATCAATAGGTAGTTGGGCCAAGAGGATCTTGCTTGCTATTAACGTGAAATACACATATGAACTACGATGGGCAGTTTGCAAGTTTCTGGAGGACACTTAAGTGCAATCCAAGAAAAGAGACACAATATTCGAAATTCTTTGTAAAATGTCAGATGGGAATATTGATGTGTCGATGGCTATCCCAAATTCAAAAAATATGGTTTGCTTTGCACCACCCAAAGGTTGAGGACCGGTGTGCTACACTCTCTGGATTGAACTCATCTGGAGTTCAGAAAACAAAGGCTGTCGACTCGCAGGGGCTTGTGACGATTCAAGATGACATTTCTCGCTAGCTTCGTGATGGTGATCAAACTGTTGTCCTGGAAGCCTTGTCTATTGATGGATTGCCTGGAGTGATACGCCCCTCTGATCTTCTTGGAGCATTTGATGATGTCCTTAAAAGGTGTGTTAGGATTCTTATGTCAAATTCATCACAGATAAGATTTACTCTAGCTGGTGATGTAGTTGATACATGACCAAAGATTGCCATTTCAAGCTTCCATGACAAGAATAATTATTTAAGGAAACTTTCTGCCATGATTCTTTCATTACTACTCGTTTTACCAAAGACACATAGGATGAATTTAAAGCTTTTGATGTCTTGTGAGTGCCAAAGACCAGTCTCTGAAAGTCTATAGAGTAGAGTTGCGGCTAATGAAGATTAAATAGAAACAGAAGTGCTTCACTCGATGAATTCTTTGAGGCGGAAGAAATCTTCAGCAATGTTTTACACTGACAAGAGGAAAAATGGGAGAGTGATACTCAAATTGTTAATCACAGTGTATTGAGTGATGGAGATCATAAGTATAGACGGTCTAGATCTTATCTTTGAGGTTGTCAGATTTGCCTCCAAGATTTTCATTAAAAATCATTTGTGGCATTTTCTCGAGCAGCCGGTAGGCTCTATTTTGTTCTACACGTGAAAGTTAGAAGCCAAATTTCATATCCTCATTACATCCAATTTGCCACAAGAAAACATAAACAATTTCATTTGTTACATTAAAAAAAAAAAGGTAATAGATGTCGCTATCTTGGGGCTCTTAGTGTCTCCCTCATTGGTTTGTCGTATCATTTTGTTGCTTGTTTGGCTTCTTATATGTCTCGGATGGGTCCTGTCATCCTGGGTTGCTGCCCCATCTTTTTTCCTTATGGTTCGTCCTTGGTTTGGTGGAGTTTTCCAGCTCTGTTGGTGGGTCGCTTGGAGCTATTTTCTTAATTTGTTGCTCTGGTTTCTGGTTTTGCTCATTCTACGTCCTGCCGTATACATTTGAATCGAGCTTATCGTTCATCTAATCAGCTAGTGATAGATTTGGGATATGCCCCTACTCATCCTCTGACTGTTATGCATTTTGTCTGCTTGTGGTATCTTCATGGTCGAGTCCATTGGCACATTACACGTAAAAGAATAATGGCCCCAACGAGCCTACAATTCCTTCCGGCAGCTAATCTACCGACAGGTGAGACCTGTAATCCCGAGCATACAACTTGTTTAGGTAGGTTGACAGAGTTGAAAAGCTCGCTGGAGCTATCCAACGATTGGAGCAAGGTGACCTGAAGCTTCAAGTTCGAACTTTAAAGTCTAAAAGGGCATTCCAACGGGTTACCATCGTTCAGAGGACTGTTGGGAGTGTTGTAGCTGCTGGAAGCTTGGTAAAACATGCGGCAATTTTGTATCTAAACTTCGTTCGGGTGCCTGCCATTTTAACATATGTTGGATCTGCATTCTTCGATTGCTAAGTCCTGTTTGGAGTTAATAAGGTCAAGAAATTAGACCAATGGGAAAATTTGATCACTGGAACTGCTCAACTAGTTGACTCGACACAACTTTAATGGTGGAAGTTAATGTCATACAAAATCTCATGTTTGAATCTCTGAATTTATCAACTCCTCAAAGAGACCAAGAGCTATGTGGATGTATTCTTTAACTTCAACCCATGGAGAAATCTTCAACTTTCATTCGACATCTGTGCCACATTAGCCATCGATGGACTCGTTATTTTCGGCCTTCACGAGGGTCTCTTGCATTGCATTTTGGCTTTTGCTCATTGGGAGACTGGTTGGCTTTTGTCCTTTTACGTGTGGATTTACTGCCTTGTTGTGGGCGCGTGACGTGGCTATCTTTTCGATATGTCGAGTTCCTCTGGAGCAGCCTGTTATTTTCAGGTGTCTACCAGGACGTAGTTTCAAGCTCTTGCTGCTGAGAATGGGTGAGGCTTCTTTGGTGAAACTGGACCCTAGCATCATGTGTTATGCGTCTTCTTGCATGATGGAGAGAACTTCTCCCTCTCCCACATCGATTGGTGCAAGAGGAGCATCTAAACGCAAACAACAAAATTCATCAGGTTTCAAGAAAATTGGTAATCCACCTAATCCAAACCCCAAATACGCCTTATTGAGTCAGGGAATTCTTTGTGTTAAACCAAGAATATCAATTTACATCTTGCCATCCCACAAATCTCGTCCATAATTTTATTCGACAAAAAATAGATAAGTTGAGCTACTAAAGGTTCCAGTCAACGTTGCATGGATACACATCATAAGGGTGTTATCCCATTCGACACTACAATGATGTAGTGTCAGCTAAATGAGAATGCTATAGATGAAGGTGCAACAAGTGAGTGTCCCACTCAACACAACAATGATGTAGTCTCGACAAAAGGAAGATCTTCTAGATGAACGATACAACAAATGAGTATCCCACTGGACACTTCGCTCAGCATGAAACATAAGTCTCACTCGACATTACACGCATGAGGCTTGATGCTTACTTAAGATCCCATTCGACATGACATTGGAAAATTATTAAATTCTCCATATGACGAGATAGATTGTCGTCTCATCCATACTACATAAATGGATTACCACCAATTGTAGACTCCATTCAGCCATAAACCCACATTGACCTTTGTCAAAGTCTTGTAGAATGAAGAACTACACCCACATTGATCTATGTCAAGTCTTGTAGAATATGGAAGGAAAACTCCCATTTACCTTTGTCAGGTCTAGTAGAGTGAGGAGTAACGACCTTCTTGGACCTTTATCAAATTCATTCGATGGGTCCATACGACCGTAGACTCATGGACCCACATCAGGAGAATGAGTGATGACCTACTTAGACCTTCAACAGGTCTAGTAGTATGAGAAGGAAAAACTCTAAGACCTTTGTCAGGTCTATAGAATGAAGACTTTCATAGACCTTCATCTGGTCCAAATGACATTGAAGACTCCCATAACCCCTTGACTCGTAGTATGGGGGGATGATCCTGAACCTTCATCTGGTTCAGTCGACCGGGGACATCCCTCATGGACTTATGTCGAGTCAAGTTGTAGACATGGATTACATATGTCGTATGACTTATATCTTCCTGGCCTCATCAAGTCCAGACGACTGGGGACATCCCCCATGGACTCATGTCGAGTCAAGTTGTAGACATGGATTACACATGTCGTATGACTTATATCTTCCTGGCCTCATCAAGTCCAGACGACTGGGGACATCCCCCATGGACTCATGTTCAGTCAAGTTGTAGAGATGGATTACACATGTCGTATGACTTATATCTTCCTGGCCTCAGCAAGTCCAGATGACCGGAGACATCCCCCATGGACTCATGTCGAGTCAAGTTATAGACATGAATTAACACATGTTGTATGACTAATATTCTGAACCTTCATCTGGTTCAGTCGACCGGTGACATCCCCCATGGACTCATGTCGAGTCAAATTTAAACATGGACTTCCTACAGTCCATACGACACATGTCGTGTGAACTAACTCCCGAACCTTCATCTGGTTCAGTCGACCGGGGACATCCCCCATGGACTCATGTCGAGTCAAATATAAACATGGACTTCCTACAGTATATACGACACATGTCGTGTGAACTAACTCCCGAACCTTCATCTGGTTCAGTCGACCGGGGACATCCCCCATGGACTCATGTCGAGTCAAATGAAGACATGGACTTCCCTCAGTCCATACGACAACGTCGTGTGAAGTAGCTCATCTGGCTCAATCGACCGGGAACGTCCCCAATGGTTCATGTAGAGTCAAGTTCATAACCAGGCATTCGTTTGATTTAATCGATAGGCAGCATCAACGCTCAGGTACACCCACATCCTACTGGCTCGCCTCAGACGACACGTGCCTCATGTACTCTCCAAGCCAAGGACTCATTGACTTAGAGAGTAGGGGACAAACTGTACGGGCCAAATTTGGGCCCAAGGTAAAATTGACTTTTCGCTTCAGGCCCTACACCAGTGGCAGCTCAATCCCTCCAGATAGTACCCAGAATAGATTTGGGCCAAAGACCCAACTACATTCTCAGGCCCACGCACAAAGAGAGCCATACCCAGCGAACCTTTAACTGATCTGTCACACCCGTCCCCTTAGGTAGAGTAGGGGTGAGACGGAGACTAGAAACTGGCAGAGTTTCCCCTGTAATATGGACTAATCCTCCAAATACAAGGAAAAAATCTAAACTGAAAAATAAAATCTCATCATAAAACTAGGATCTCCATGATCCAACTCAACATAATATCCATAAAGGAAATACAATAACCTCAGTATCAATTAAAGGCTCAATGCCTATAATCACATAACAAAATTCTTCCAAGAAATACATATCTAGAAATACAGTCTCAAAACATAATAAAGACACTCTACTGTTGGCACAACCTTTTCTCTACTGGCGGGAATGATGACGAAACAGCAGATGTAAGAACGATCTACTAATCTGCTAAACCTGAAATGTTAAGGAGTGGGGGGTAAGCTCACGCTTAGTGCAATGGATCACAGCTCAGTGCCGTGGATAATCAAGTAACAAGGTGGATCGAACAAGTCTTTCATAATATATATAAATCACATAAGCTGTAAATCAATATCTCAAACTCATTTCTCATAAATCTCAAATCATAAATCTCATTTCTCATAAAGCTCATACTGCTCAAAAATACTCTGTAAAGATAAATCTGTTTATTCATCTATATGCACAACCTCATGACAAATACGGCAAAGCTGGCAACATGGGGCTTCCCCACGGCAAAACTGGCATCCGGAGCAAACTGGCAACGTGAGACCTTATCTCACGGCAATATCTGGCAACATGAGACCTTATCTCATGGCAATAATCTGGCACATATAAGTACACGGGGTGCATCCTAACATAAAAATCATTTCCAAAATCCATGCTCATATATCTCAAATCATGCAAGTTTCTCATATATCACAAACACATGATTTCAACATAATCAATATTCGATCCATACCTTATAGCAAAATATATAAACTTTCTGAAAACAAACTCATTTAATGCATTACCTTAAAATTCATTTAAGAAAACATACATACTATATACTTTTGAAAACATCAATGTTACAGGTTTATCCACGCACCTGGTGAGCTGACTATGAGAAAGAAACTATGCAGCAGGACCGTCCCTGCTTACAGTATCACGATCACCTAACAGACAAAAGAATTTACTATAAGGAACATAATCCTAACTAGAATAGATGAAAGAATATGCGAGAAACGTGATTCGGTCGTTCTCGCAATCCTAACGAAATTTAAGATTCGGAGGTCCATTACTACTCGGAATGGTCTGAAATTCGCGGAGGAGACTCGGAAGTCGGCGCGAAGATACTGTCTGGCGAGTGGGTTCCACGCGCCACCTCTCCCGTCCGCGCGTGGGCCTCACGCGCCGCCACAAGAGTGGCGCGTGAGAGCCACGCTCCGGCCAAAAACCAGATTTTCTGGTGGCCGTGAATTCCTCTCCTCATTTCGGTTCTAATGGCGCTGACGGTTTGTCGATCGGAGTTCCGGATCAACGGGAAATCGAGAAAAACATAAAAAAGTTTCTTACCGAGATTTCTCCGAAATTTGGAAGTTTCCCAAGATGAAACCACCACCAAAAGATCCTCTCAACGAGATCTACACTTTTCCTTAAGAGCTCGGTCGGATTTGAGCTACGGATCAAGACTGAAACTTCTCTTCTCTCTTTTTCTTTCTTTTCTCTTTCTTTCTCTCCTCTGCCTCACGTCCTCTCTCTTTCCTGCTGTACTGCTTCTTTCTTTGACTCTTGTATATGCTTTCTTCTATCTATTCTTTCTTTTATTTTTTTTTTTTTTTTTCCCTCTTATCTTATCTCTTTACTTTCCTTCTTTATTTTCTTTCTTTTTTTTGTAAGGCTGCTGATGAAAAGAATAATAATAACTTAAATCCGAAAATGACTAAAATGCCCCCACTAGAAGGGTATTTCGGAAATCACCACTTTCGAAGCTCTTCTGATGCGATTCTCGAAATGTGTTCAACACGAAAGTTGTTCGTCTCGGAAAAACGAGTTCGATGGTTCAGGAACCAACTCGATCGGAGTTCGTTTGCTAAATTCATGCCCAAAACTGTAAACTATACGCATATAGTAAAAATCACGTAACTGATTCTTGGTCCCACGCGTTTTCAACGCTACGAATATTCATTTCATATTATTTTGATCCATATTCCATCACTTAAACACTTATTCTTCATTATCATTCTATTCCAGGACTATATCGACAGTCTGGGAATCTCCTAGAACAATCCCGAAAATCTGGGATGTTACAACTCTCTCCCCCTTAAAAGAATTTCGTCCTCGAAATTCACATACCAAATGGTGGAAACAAATGAGGATATTTTTTTCCTCATGTCTTCCTCAAGCTCCCAAGTTGCTTCTGCTTTCGAGTATTTACCCCATAGGACTTTCACCAAATGAATCGTCCTGCTTCTCAGCTGTCTCAACTCTCTAGTTAGAATTCCCACTGGTTCTTCAGCATAAGTCAAATCTTCTCTCAACTCAATCTAAAAGTAATAGTCGCATTCCTTCCAATCACTGCCCCTTTTTTTTTAAACCTGTGCCCCAACTTACAAACCAACTATCCCACCACAAAAAGAAAAGGCTCCACCTAGGGTCCTGCATAGACAACAGCTGTAAAGAGCATTTAGCAATTTACGCAAAATCCACCATCTTAAGTTTCCCATTATTGAAAAGAGATTTGCAGGTCCACAAATATGCTTTACCTCTAATCAGCTCGACAATTATTAACCCTTCCAATATGCATAGATACTGTGAAAGTATCTTGTCATGAAGAATTATTGATATCTCTCTCTATAAAGAGATGCACAAGTTCTAAAGGTATCACTCAAAAACTTCTTCAATGGCATCCTCATCTGCAAATCCTAACCCTTATTCAATATCTGTCAGAGCTAAGGTGATATACCAAAAGTTTTGTAAATGGCCAGTCATTGATCGAGCAGTTATCGATTCTAAATATGTCCGAGACCTTTGGAGAGATATCTACGATTGTCTCAATGAAGCTCCAACCGCTCTTTTGCCTAAAGAGATTGCAATGGATATCGTAGCAAGAGTTCCTACCAATTTCATGAGATGGTGTTACATTCTTAGAACCATTTGGGATGGCAAAACAGATGGTTTATCCCAATACAAAAATAATTCAGCGATTGTTCACTGTGGATATCACAGATTCCACTCCACAGTTTTCATCAACAGTCATGATTTCTTCAATCATTGCCAGTGGAGTCTCGGCACCTTGTTCGAACTCGGTTTCCTAAATGGATTTATTCTTGGACCAAGTCCAATCCATCCCAACTATCCTGGTATCTCAGAAGATAGCCTTGGTGAGCTTCCTCCATTCATCAGTAATATTTTGTATCGATGGTATAAACGCCACAAAAGTATTACTGTCTGGATCGAAACCATTACCCCAGAATGGTCGAATGACTATTCGCTCGTCTACCACCCAATTCATCTTATAAGAATCATACCATCACGTCAACTCACTAATTGGAGACTCACTTGTTGGCCATCTAGACCAAAGCTTAGAGTTTACTATGGATACGATGATATTTTCCCAGAAGAGATTACTTTTCGTCAATCCTGTGATCTTAGAGCTCTCTCTGCAGACTCAGTCCGTCGAAGCCTAGAAAGCAATACTAACGATAAAGACTGGCAAATCTTCACTACTATCGAAGAATCATATAGAAGTATCGTTCAGGGCTACAACAAAATCAAGTTTCCTGACAGCCTCGAAATTCAAATCATCGACGGCCTCATTCCAATGTCTCTACGCGCGAAACGTCAATGGGAAGATTATCAATTCGAAGATGATCCTGTCCTTGCAACACAACCCAGTTGTTATATTCCATAATGTAATCATAAATATTGATCAAATAAATATGAGTATCAACAAGGTCTTCTTTCTCATTTCTTAAACGCCAAAGTTCTAATGCCTTCGTCCTACTAATTCACAACGATATCATATTTATGACAGAAGGTACATATTACGTACAACCATAGAAATCACGTCGGATTCAACTATAGGATTAACGATAGGGCAACTATCGAAACTACTGGAAGATGATGAACTGGAGTACCATCTCCGAAAATCGTGGCTAGCGAATCTCTTACAACGAAATCAGGGTTTCCTTCAAAAGGTTTCCCCATCATAAGAATTAACCTCCTCATCAACTGGAGGTGCCCTAGAAGGTTTGCCAACATTGCTATCTTACAAGTACGAACTCGACCTGAACCATAAACTCTGAGACGCGGAGGCATCTAAAAACAAATGAAAGATGTCAACCGCTAGAAGACATAGAATAACTAATAAAGAAAATGAAGTGTCTACAGAATCTATGAACTCTGGGCTCTGATACCATTAAATTGTCACACCCGTCCCCTTAGGTAGAGTAGGGGTGAGACGGAGACTAGAAACTGGCAGAGTTTCCCCTGTAATATGGACTAATCCTCCAAATACAAGGAAAAAATCTAAACTGAAAAATAAAATCTCATCATAAAACTAGGATCTCCATGATCCAACTCAACATAATATCCATAAAGGAAATACAATAACCTCAGTATCAATTAAAGGCTCAATGCCTATAATCACATAACAATTCTTCCAAGAAATACATATCTAGAAATACAGTCTCAAAACATAATAAAGACACTCTACTGTTGGCACAACCTTTTCTCTACTGGCGGAATGATGACGAAACAGCAGATGTAAGAACGATCTACTAATCTGCTAAACCTGAAATGTTAAGGAGTGGGGGGTAAGCTCACGCTTAGTGCAATGGATCACAGCTCAGTGCCGTGGATAATCAAGTAACAAGGTGGATCGAACAAGTCTTTCATAATATATATAAATCACATAAGCTGTAAATCAATATCTCAAACTCATTTCTCATAAATCTCAAATCATAAATCTCATTTCTCATAAAGCTCATACTGCTCAAAAATACTCTGTAAAGATAAATCTGTTTATTCATCTATATGCACAACCTCATGACAAATACGGCAAAGCTGGCAACATGGGGCTTCCCCACGGCAAAACTGGCATCCGGAGCAAACTGGCAACATGAGACCTTATCTCACGGCAATATCTGGCAACATGAGACCTTATCTCATGGCAATAATCTGGCACATATAAGTACACGGGGTGCATCCTAACATAAAAATCATTTCCAAAATCCATGCTCATATATCTAAATCATGCAAGTTTCTCATATATCACAAACACATGATTTCAACATAATCAATATTCGATCCATACCTTATAGCAAAATATATAAACTTTCTGAAAACAAACTCATTTAATGCATTACCTTAAAATTCATTTAAGAAAACATACATACTATATACTTTTGAAAACATCATCAATGTTACAGGTTTATCCACGCACCTGGTGAGCTGACTACTGAGAAAGAAACTATGCAGCAGGACCGTCCCTGCTTACAGTATCACGATCACCTAACAGACAAAAGAATTTACTATAAGGAACATAATCCTAACTAGAATAGATGAAAGAATATGCGAGAAACGTGATTCGGTCGTTCTCGCAATCCTAACGAAATTTAAGATTCGGAGGTCCATTACTACTCGGAATGGTCTGAAATTCGCGGAGGAACTCGGGAAGTCGGCGCGAAGATACTGTCTGGCGAGTGGGTTCCACGCGCCACCTCTCCCGTCCGCGCGTGGGCCTCACGCGCCGCCACAGAGAGGTGGCGCGTGAGAGCCACGCTCCGGCCAAAAACCAGATTTTCTGGTGGCCGTGAATTCCTCTCCTCATTTCGGTTCTAATGGCGCTGACGGTTTGTCGATCGGAGTTCCGGATCAACGGGAAATCGAGAAAAACCATAAAAAAGTTTCTTACCGAGATTTCTCCGAAATTTGGAAGTTTCCCAAGATGAAACCACCACCAAAAAGATCCTCTCAACGAGATCTACACTTTTCCTTAAGAGCTCGGTCGGATTTGAGCTACGGATCAAGACTGAAACTTCTCTTCTCTCTTTTTCTTTCTTTTTCTCTTTCTTTCTCTCCTCTGCCCACGTCCCTCTCTTTCCTGCTGTGACTGCTTCTTTCTTTGACTCTTGTATTCTTTCTTCTTATCTTATTCTTTCTTTTATTTTTTTTTTTTCCCTCTTATCTTATCTCTTACTTTCCTTATTTATTTCTTTCTTTTTTAAGGCTGCTGATAAAGAATAATATAACTTAAATCCGAAAATGACTAAAATGCCCCCACTAGAAAGGGTATTTCGGAAATCACCACTTTCGAAGCTCTTCTGATGCGATTCTCGAAATGTGTTCAACACGAAAGTTGTTCGTCTCGGAAAAACGAGTTCGATGGTTCAGGAACCAACTCGATCGGAGTTCGTTTGCTAAATTCATGCCCAAAACTGTAAACTATACGCATATAGTAAAAATCACGTAACTGATTCTTGGTCCCACGCGTTTTCCAACGCTACGAATATTTATTTCATATTATTTTGATCCATATTCCATCACTTAAACACTTATTCTTCATTATCATTCTATTCCAGGACTATATCGACAGTCTGGGAATCTCCTAGAACAATCCCGAAAATCTGGGATGTTACAACTCTCTCCCCCTTAAAAGAATTTCGTCCTCGAAATTCACATACCAAATGGTGGAAACAAATGAGGATATTTTTTCCTCATGTCTTCCTCACGCTCCCAGTTGCTTCTGCTTTCGAGTATTTACCCCATAGGACTTTCACCAAATGAATCGTCCTGCTTCTCAGCTGTCTCAACTCTCTAGTTAGAATTCCCACTGGTTCTTCAGCATAAGTCAAATCTTCTCTCAACTCAATCTAAAAGTAATAGTCGCATTCCTTCCAATCACTGCCCTTTTTTTTAAACCTGTGCCCCAACTTACAAACCAACTATCCCACCACAAAAAGAAAAGAAAGCTCCACCTAGGGTCCTGCATAGACAACAGCTGTAAAGAGCATTTAGCAATTTACGCAAAATCCACCATCTTAAGTTTCCCATTATTGAAAAGAGGATTTGCATGTCCCACAAATATCTGCTTTACCTCTAATCAGCTCGACAATTATTAACCCTTCCAAATATGCATAGATACTGTGAAAGTATCTTGTCATGAAGAATTATTGATATCTCTCTCTATAAAGAGATGCACAAGTTCTAAAGGTATCACTCAAAAACTTCTTCAATGGCATCCTCATCTGCAAATCCTAACCCTTATTCAAGATCTGTCAGAGCTAAGGTGATATACCAAAAGTTTTGTAAATGGCCAGTCATTGATCGAGCAGTTATAGATTCTAAATATGTCAGAGACCTTTGGAGAGATATCTATGATTGTCTCAATGAAGCTCCAACCGCTCTTTTGCCTAAAGAGATTGCAATGGATATCGTAGCAAGAGTTCCTACCAATTTCATGAGATGGTGTTACATTCTTAGAACCATTTGGATGGCAAAACAGATGGTTTATCCAATACAAAAATAATTCAGCGATTGTTCACTGTGGATATCACAGATTCCACTCCACAGTTTTCATCAACAGTCATGATTTCTTCAATCATTGCCAGTGGAGTCTCGGCACCTTGTTCGAACTCGGTTTCCTAAATGGATTTATTCTTGGACCAAGTCCAATCCATCCCAACTATCCTGGTATCTCAGAAGATAGCCTTGGTGAGCTTCCTCCATTCATCAGTAATTTTTGTATCGATGGTATAAACGCCACAAAAGTATTACTGTCTGGATCGAAACCATTACCCCAGAATGGTCGAATGACTATTCGCTCGTCTACCACCCAATTCATCTTATAAGAATCATACCATCACGTCAACTCACTAATTGGAGACTCACTTGTTGGCCATCTAGACCAAAGCTTAGAGTTTACTATGGATACGATGATATTTTCCCAGAAGAGATTACTTTTCGTCAATCCTGTGATCTTAGAGCTCTTTCTGCAGACTCAGTCCGTCGAAGCCTAGAAAGCAATACTAATGATAAAGACTGGCAAATCTTCACTACTATCGAAGAATCATATAGAAGTATCGTTCAGGGCTACAACAAAATCAAGTTTCCTGACAGCCTCGAAATTCAAATCATCGACGGCCTCATTCCAATGTCTCTACGCGCGAAACGTCAATGGGAAGATTATCAATTCGAAGATGATCCTGTCCTTGCAACACAACCCAGTTGTTATATTCCATAATGTAATCATAAATATTGATCAAATAAATATGAGTATCAACAAGGTCTTCTTTCTCATTTCTTAAACGCCAAAGTTCTAATGCCTTCGTCCTACTAATTCACAACGATATCATATTTATGACAGAAGATACATATTACGTATAACCATAGAAATCACGTCGGATTCAACTATAGGATTAACGATAGGGCAACTATCGAAACTACTGGAAGATGATGAACTGGAGTACCATCTCCGAAAATCGTGGCTAGCGAATCTCTTACAACGAAATCAGGGTTTCCTTCAAAAGGTTTCCCCATCATAAGAATTAACCTCCTCATCAACTGGAGGTGCCCTAGAAGGTTTGCCAACATTGCTATCTTACAAGTACGAACTCGACCTGAACCATAAACTCTGAGACGCGGAGGCATCTAAAAACAAATGAAAGATGTCAACCGCTAAGAAGACATAGAATAACTAATAAAGAAAATGAAGTGTCTACAGAATCTATGAACCCTGGGCTCTGATACCATTAAATGTCACACCCGTCCCCTTAGGTAGAGTAAGGGTGTGACGGAGACTAGAAACTGGCAGAGTTTCCCCTGTAATATGGACTAATCCTCCAAATACAAGGAAAAATCTAAACTGAAAAATAAAATCTCATCATAAAACTAGGATCTCCATGATCCAACTCAACATAATATCCATAAAGGAAATACAATAACCTCAGTATCAATTAAAGGCTCAATGCCTATAATCACATAACAAAATTCTTCCAAGAAATACAGTCTAGAAATACAGTCTCAAAACATAATAAAGACACTCTACTGTTGGCACAACCTTTTCTCTACTGGCGGGAATGATGACGAAACAGCAGATGTAAGAACGATCTACTAATCTGCTAAACCTGAAATGTTAAGGAGTGGGGGGTAAGCTCACGCTTAGTGCAATGGATCACAGCTCAGTGCCGTGGATAATCAAGTAACAAGGTGGATCGAACAAGTCTTTCATAATATATAAAATCAAATAAGCTGTAAATCAATATCTCAACTCATTTCTCATAAATCTCAAATCATAAATCTCATTTCTCATAAAGCTCATACTGCTCAAAAATACTCTGTAAAGATAAATCTGTTTATTCATCTATATGCACAACCTCATGACAAATACGGCAAAGCTGGCAACATGGGGCTTCCCCACGGCAAAACTGGCATCCGGAGCAAACTGGCAACATGAGACCTTATCTCACGGCAATATCTGGCAACATGAGACCTTATCTCATGGCAATAATCTGGCACATATAAGTACACGGGGTGCATCCTAACATAAAAATCATTTCCAAAATCCATGCTCATATATCTAAAATCATGCAAGTTTCTCATATATCACAAACACATGATTTCAACATAATCAATATTCGATCCATACCTTATAGCAAAATATATAAACTTTCTGAAAACAAACTCATTTAATGCATTACCTTAAAATTCATTTAAGAAAACATACATACTATATACTTTTGAAAACATCAATGTTACAGGTTTATCCACGCACCTGGTGAGCTGACTATTGAGAAAGAAACTATGCAGCAGGACCGTCCCTGCTTACAGTATCACGATCACCTAACAGACAAAAGAATTTACTATAAGGAACATAATCCTAACTAGAATAGATGAAAGAATATGCGAGAAACGTGATTCGGTCGTTCTCGCAATCCTAACGAAATTTAAGATTCGGAGGTCCATTACTACTCGGAATGGTCTGAAATTCGCGGAGGAGACTCGGGAAGTCGGCGCGAAGATACTGTCTGGCGAGTGGGTTCCACGCGCCACCTCTCCCGTCCGCGCGTGGGCCTCACGCGCCGCCACAAGAGTGGCGCGTGAGAGCCACGCTCCGGCCAAAAACCAGATTTTCTGGTGGCCGTGAATTCCTCTCCTCATTTCGATTCTAATGGCGCTGACGGTTTGTCGATCGGAGTTCCGGATCAACGGGAAATCGAGAAAAACCATAAAAAGTTTCTTACCGAGATTTCTCCGAAAATTGGAAGTTTCCCAGATGAAACCACCACCAAAAGATCCTCTCAACGAGATCTACACTTTTCCTTAAGAGCTCGGTCGGATTTGAGCTACGGATCAAGACTGAAACTTCTCTTCTCTCTTTTTTTCTTTTTTCTCTTTCTTTCTCTCCTCTGCCTCACGTCCCTCTCTCTTTCTGCTGTGACTGCTTCTTTCTTTGACTCTTGTATATGCTTTTCTTCTATCTTATTCTTTCTTTTATTTATTTTTTTTTTTCCCTTATTATCTTATCTCTTTACTTTCCTTCTTTTATTTTCTTTCTTTTTTTTGTAAGGCTGCTGATGAAAAGAATAATAATAACTTAAATCCGAAAATGACTAAAATGCCCCCACTAGAAAGGGTATTTCGGAAATCACCACTTTCGAAGCTCTTCTGATGCGATTCTCGAAATGTGTTCAACACGAAAGTTGTTCGTCTCGGAAAAACGAGTTCGATGGTTCAGGAACCAACTCGATCGGAGTTCGTTTGCTAAATTCATGCCCAAAACTGTAAACTATACGCATATAGTAAAAATCACGTAACTGATTCTTGGTCCCACGCGTTTTCCAACGCTACGAATATTTATTCATATTATTTTGATCCATATTCCATCACTTAAACACTTATTCTTCATTATCATTCTATTCCATGACTATATCGACAGTCTGGGAATCTCCTAGAACAATCCCGAAAATCTGGGATGTTACATGATCAGTTACCTCAATCCGAAACGCCCAGGCTCACGAATATCTCACATAACTCGACAGTTTCCAACATCCAATGGACGAGTAATTAAAGGAAATAAATACACACATTTCCCGAGAGTGTGTACACAAGAGAAGAGAGTCTACGGGAAAAAAGGGTACTCAACTCTGATAGCTCAATAATATTCATTCCATAGCTCTCAGTATCTCACATCTACCGCCATCACAGCAGTACACGAGTATCAAGGTAATCTCTAGCCTTACTTTTCCATTACTTACAGTTCGTCTTCGTCATTAACTTGAGCGTCGGAGTGCCTACGGCACCCACCACACCGGTGGGCAGTCTACTCCCGCTCACTCTACCTTTTGTCTTGCAGGATCGCTAGTGCCTCTCCCTACAAATTCTCGATTGTGGACCTCAGGCAAAATCCAGCATCCACAGTATACCAAATGTTTAGTATGTTATCAAAACATACAAATCTTTAAAATAAATTTCATCAGTCCACCCAAAAATTGGAAAGTATATCAAAAGTTCAAAATTAGATATACGAATGAAAAATATATTCAACTTGGAGTATACATTTGTTACATGATAGATTGAAATTTACTACATTTTTCAATATTTAGAGAGATTGGAGACACAAATTTAAGGATTTATATATTTGTGATAATGTGTAAAAAAAAAATTAAATAGTTATCTTTACAAGAATTGATAAGCTCAAATAATTGAGATCACTAGGCTCCTATGACTCTTTCAAAGTAAGTGCTCCCAATTTACGTGTTACATTGTCGTCTTTCATTTCATTATTAATAGAATAAGATTTTGTCTTTTTGATAATCTCTATGATGACAACACTCTCAACCAATAATTTTGGTGTCTTCGGACTCCAAAGTAAGTAATTAACTTGCTCTAATTTATGCTTGAATCCGATGTCCCCATTAGCGTTTGGTACTCAAACTATTAATTGATTTCAATAATCTTGAGCACTTTGATCTAAATTATTTGCCTGGAGATCTATGGTGACCCAAAAATCTCGGATGAGATACCAACCAATTTTGTAAATCTCGAATTAACCGAAAGATTTTTTTCCTAATATTATGCTTTTTATTAATCAGTTGAATTATGTTAAAGAATCGAGAAAATATACAATACAACGGAGGTATCACGTCATCCGTGCAACAATCCAATAATTCATTGTCACGCGTGCTAAAATATTAAAAAACAACTAAAATGATGGATATTAAATCATATATGTCATTTACTAATTTGTTAGTGATATCATGTTACTCATACATCCGTTACACCAAATTAAGAATTACTCCAAAGAATCAGACTCAATTATAAAATCTATCATAAGTTAGAACAAAAAAAAATTATAAGAGCTTTTGATATTAAAAAATACTTTTGACGAGTTCAGAAGCAATACCAAACATGCTAACAAGTAAAAAGATGGAAGGGAAAGAAGAAAAGCTTATACATTGTTACCAAAGATTGGTTAAGATAACTAATGGATAAAAATCATAATAGTAATTAATTAGTTATTTTTGCTAATATGTTAATCCTTAACTGTCATTCTGTAGGACAAGATACATATATTTAATTTTTATAGTCATTGATTTTAAAACTCAACTACCTTCATTTAAATATTAAAACCTAGCAATAATATGTTAAAACTATTGATGATATTTTAAATAAAATCACTTTTTAAGACCTAGCAATAATAATTAATAATAAGAACACTGTTTTCATTGATTTTCAAAAGTGGAGTCTTTTAATTTTTTTTTTTATATTAATTTGATTTAATTATGAAAAGATTGGGATAAAGGAAATGGGTAAACCTAGGATAATTTCTTTTTTAGCCAATCATTATATGATGAGAACTTCTTTAAGTTTTGTTGGAAGAAGTATCAATTTTCTTTAATATAATAAAAGAAAATCTGCAAACCTAAACTAATATATTCTATTTTTATTATTTTTATATTTTATAGCATAGTATATTTACCAAGTAATTTAATATATAGTTCTCTTTTCCTTCAAAATAATAATAAAACACAAACATAAATAAATAAATAAGCCAGCCCACATAAAGAACAGTTTCAAAGTGGACCCATATATAAATTATAACTACAATTTAGAGGTCAAATATTAAACTATGTTTTAGATTATCTAAAAGTGATTAATTAAACATTACCAAAGGAAATCAAGGATGTGATACTTATATTTATAAATAATCAATTATATAGTTTCAGAAAATTAACATGTTAGATCTCAGTAAATCTTCTCTAGATATTGTAAAATGCAAGCTTTTTAAATAAAAAAAAAAAAGATAAATAATTTTAGTTTAAAGGGGCATAAAATATGAAGTAAGATGGGATTAAAAAAAAGGAAGTGTATAGAGAAGGTTTCCCAAAGTACAATTTAGAAAAGAGAAAGGGAGTCTTGGGCATTATTTGTAGATGAAGTATAAAATTACTAAGTACTGACTTTTAATTAAGACATTTTAAATGTGTTTAAAATATGATGTTTTTATATATATCATACAAGTTTACTAAATTTCTTTTATTTTTGTTGAATAATAATTTCTTTTTAAAAGATAAGGCAGTTAACAAATTCAAATACATTTTTAATTCCTTATCTTTTTAAAATCAAATTTTGACACTGTCATTTTAAAAACGCTTATTTTTATCAATCCGAATATACACTCTTGAGGTTGTTGAATAATATAGACATAGAAGATTGTTCGTTTTCTTTTATTTAATTCATATTCCTATATTATTAATTAAATCATATTCAGCATTTAGCTACTTGGAAATTGAAATCTGAATCATAAATCAACGAATAACAAGAATCGACACCATTATTTAATGGATTGAGTATAAAGACCATTATGAGAAATAAATAATGGAGAAATATTAGGGATAGTAATGGGCCGGGTATTATATGAAAATATCAATATTG